>VZRR01010047.1:203448-288171 GCA_013398015.1 Oreocharis arfaki
ACCGCCTCCGACCCGCCGCACCGCGCTCGGCAGAGGGGCTGCGCCGAGCCCGCCGCGGGTCGGGCCGCGGCCGCCCTGTGGGGCCCGCGGTGGGTGCGGGACCCCCGGCGGGGCTGCGGCGGTCACGTTGTCCCGTAGGAGTGCGAGGCACCCACCCCCAGGGCAGAGCCGGGTTCCCCGTCACGGGCCGGCTTGGTCCCGGCCCCGCTGGCGCAGGGCTGCCTTTCGGGTTGAGGTTTCCGCAGCTCTTCGAGTAAGGAATTGAGGCGAATCTGGGCTTGAACCCCCGCTACAGGAGCATCCAGCAGCAGGGGATGTGCTGCCCACCTCCGTAGCTCCGTATCCGTGCTCAGCGCAACCTCACCTCACTCAGTGCATTGTGTTCTTTCCGGCCTTTTCCAGGCCTCCTCCCTGCGCCTCGCTCCAGGGCTCACCTCACAGCCCCAGAGCACATCTGATTTCTTGAGAAAGGGGCTGTGCTGGTTTCCTGTCCCCAATGGCCTCGGTGGGTTTCTCCTGCACTTCTATACACACATATATATATATCCTCATTTTTTCTGCTTCGTGTGACTTCAGACCAGATGGAGACACCAGTCTACAAGAACCCAAAGCCTGTTCGTCGGCTGTTTTGTGTATCTCCACGTTTTTGATCTTGAGGAAGAAATTTGGAATCCTCAACCAAAACATAAAGTTGATTTTATTATGCAGCTGCTATCTGATAGCACTAAGGACAGTGTCTGCTCTAGAATGAGGAAGGCATAGGCAGCCTGTACTGTCTTGAAAGTAGTCTGGAAGCCATGGCCACTTGATGGAGAACTAATCCGCAGATCGTAGTACAAATCTGCAGTTGGCTTGATTATGGGATGGGAATGACAGCCTACTTCTGCCTCCAACCTAAAAATGTAGGTGGTTGGTGTGAGTCGGTGCACATTAAGGAAGCCTTTCTTGACTTTTCAAATATCACCACATGTAGCAAAGCCTGGGGACCGGTTAGATTATCTTTGTGTCCCATTAGTCCCTGTACATGCTACATCTGTTCATCTTCATGAAATTATAGAGCCTTTGGTTTTGAGTGACAGTTACCATACATGACTCCAGTCTTCCCTTTCACCACATTTTTTCTCATCCAAAAATAGTTTTCAAGGCCACGTTGAAAGCTATTTTAAGTGGTATGTTTTGTGCTGAGGTGCCAGCTTGTCTCCTCCAGTGACGGGGGAAATCTCTTTTTTTCAGAATGATTACAAATCCCCGCAGAGTGGCAGGCACCCAGAAGACAATTACATGCAGCTTTTGTCTGCTCACCCACCAAGGGTAAACACATGTCTCATTCATCTTGACTGGGTTTGATGAAATGAGCCAGACTGTCAAACAACATTGAAGGAACGTGTTCAGTCCACTCTTGGCTTGGAAAGAAGCTGAAATTCTCATGACTGGGGTGCTGCTCATAGATAGAAAAACAGCATTTCCGTATTTGTCGTTCCCCCCCTAATTTTGACAAGGGGTTCTACATGAAGGGTCCAGCTTAAGGTATTGCCTGTGAGGAGCTGCAGAAGGCTTCAACCTTCAGACAAGTTAGGAATAAACAGTTTGGAGACAAATCTTGGGAGCATTCCTCTCACTGTGGTAACTGAGTGTCTGTCTGATGCTTCCCTTGGGGATACCGAAGAAAGGAGTCGCTTTATGGTGCCCAGCCTCCATTTTTCTCTTCACCTTCTCCTAACCCTATTTCCACCATCTCCTGCCATTGCAGGCACCAAAGCTGCTGCCCGTTCTCCCTTGCATCCTATGTGCACACAGTCTGTGCCGCAGAGCAGCTCCTGGCAGAGCCGGCAGTGCCATGGGCACATCCCTTGGTGAGGCATTTTCGGCTGGCTGGGTCTGCAGCCTGCCAGGGGAGACACCGGGACCCCCACAGAGCACAAAGCACCCTCAGTCATGGTGCAGGTGAACAGAGCTGAGGGGGGTGCTGCGCCCTCCTACCAAAGTGACCTGCAGCTGCCACCGCCGTGCTCTGCGGCATTGTGTGCTTTCTGACATCACTGCCGTGTTACTGCGTATTTCTACTTATCCAGGTCTTTCCATTTCCTCTTAAAATAAGATTAATTAATTTATCTTCATGGTATGTTTACGGGATAGGTATTATCTCCATTTAACAGATGGGATATGAGGCATTCCTGAAGTCACAAAAAAGCTTTTGAGCTGAGACACAATCTTAATCCGTTGATTTCCTTTCACACAACCCAGCTGCCTTTTAGGTATTTGTATGTGACATCTGAGACATACTAAACAGACAGCTGACTCCTCTGTTAACCCTTCCACTGCTGCACAGCGCTCTTGCCAAAGGCTTCTATGTGCTGTGATTTCGTGGATGAGTTTACAGAGTGCTCACCAGTGCTTTGTCTTTGACAGATCAAAGAGAGGCAATCCTAAGAAATGTTATCCTTACACAGAGCTCCCAGAAGCTGGCATGAAGAGTGTATCATTCCTGAACAGATTCACATAATTTTAGAATAAAATTGTGGTGGTTTCCTCCTCCCAGAAGGATACCTTCTGAAGAGATTCCTTGGAGAAGCATGTGCTGGTGCTCCCACAGGGCTGGAGATCAGGTGGCATCAGGATGCCGGGTGTGAAACTTCAATGGAAGTACAAAGGGCTGGGTCCCAGAATGTGCTTGAATGGAGCAGAGGCAGTGACTCAGGCAGGTTCTAAGGCACAGGCATGAAGAGAGGTACAAACCCAATTATTAGTCTTTGGCCCGAAGGCATAGAAATCATTCCAAGACACTTCAAAGCAAATCTCTCCTCTCCACCACCACAACTGAGAACTGTTTCTTGCTGCTTTCATCATTTACACACAATGTGTCTCCCTGCTGACCAGCTCCCTCTTGCCCTTTCAGCCTCCAGCAGCTTTGTTCCTGTCCTTCATGAAGGATTTTGTCTCTCTGCTGAGCGGGTCAGGTGGGGTCTAGTGCCTTGCCCAACCCTGCTCATTCCTGTTGTTTCTGTCCAGCCAGACAAACCCCTGAAGCCAAATGCTCTTCCTCCTCACAGCAGTACTCCCACAGGTAATGAAATGCCGCCAAGGTAAAGTTTCAGCCTGGACTTTGGTCCTGGTTTCGCAGGAAGCGGCGATGGAGCTTTCTGTAGTAATGAGTGTGGGTAAATGTTTCTTCTTCCTTATCTCAGGCCAGCAATTTGCTACAAAACTTTACCAGCAGAAGCTGCCTTCTCTTGTAACCAATTAGCACACAGATAAAAATACATAAAGTAAGTCAGCAAAATCCCAAGACCTTGTCACCTGGCCCGAACCGTGTGCCAGGACAATGCGGCAGGATGCCAATATCAATATGCCATTGTGACGCAAAGGTGCTGGCAGCTGTCAGTCACTGGCTCAGCACCCACAATGCACCCGCTCTTTTCCCAGTGCCACCTCTTGCAATGAGGACACCTGGCTTCAGCAGAAGCCTCCAAGCACCTCGGCACTCCAGCAAGGCAGCGGTGTCAGCAGCTGGGAAACTCCCAGAGAGCTCAAAGCAAAACTTTCCTGACTCATTTTCCTGTTTATTGTTGAGCACATTTATCGTTGCTGTTTGCTTGGTCCCTCTTTCTGTGGGGCATCAGGCTGTACAGCAGGTGTGGCATTTTAGGTGTCCCGATGCTGCTAAATCAGGATGGCACCTGCAGCACAGATGCAGTTACCTGCATGGAGGCAATTAGCATAAAAATGCCATCTGCCTGCGCTGCTTATGCCTGGAGGGATGGGGAATAAAGAAGGTCCTTCAGCGCTTCTAACGTGAAAGGGCATCCCTCTATATCCCAAAAACATAGCAGAAAGGTGTGTGAAGAGCATATCTGGGAGATGAAAGATCTCTTGTTTTCCTGTTGAGATGGCAGGGCTGACTGGATAAATCAGACCGAGATAATGACCAAGATAAACAGTGTGAGCCACAGAGGTACCACAAGGTACCTCCCTTCATGAGGGCACAGGCCAGAAGAAGAAAAAACCTCTCTGGCTCTCCTCTACCTGCTGGATGCCAGAGATCCGGTACCGGGAGATACCTGGCACTTATTCCCCTCAGCTGCCTGTCCTGAGTGCACCAGAGGCTGCTGAAGGCTGGAGCCCACATCAATGGGCCAGCAGTGGCAGCTGTTGATGCAGTCCTCCAGTGGCCTGGCTGCACATCTCTGGTGGTGTCTCTGAAGCACCTCAGGGCTGTGCCACCCTCTCCTCTCTCAGACACGAGTCTGCAGCAGCCTGACATTACTGCTCAGCTTACAGGGCCACGCAGACAGAGTCCGAATCATTGTTTGCAACTGCACATTTCCAAATAGGCTGGAGGCCGCAGAGCTTGAGAAGGGCAAATGCCCCGCTGGAGGCACCATTCATTCCTGGTGTAACAGGCAGATAGAGCAAAGGACAAAGCAAAACATTCTCTGTGGTGGCCAGCCACATCATGAAACACAGCGGGGGTTATCACGTAATTCCTGTTCATTTTCAGTGAGGCACCCTGTTTATTACGGCCCTTTAGCTACTACTCAGTTTACTACATGGCTGATCTCTGGAGTTGAGGCTGATTCCTCCTCCCTAATTGGTTTATTGGAAAGCTTCTGGAAGTGCATTCTTACACACGGAATGCCAAACTAAGCTGGTCCTTAAGAGGGCTCACTGCGCAAGAGGAGCCGTCTCCCAGTGCAGAGAACAGCTCGCAGATATTTTCTGCAGCGATCTCGGTATCACCTTTCACTTCTGTGACTGATTCGGGGATAAAGAAAGGGTGTGCGCTTGAAGCTGGCCCACACCCTGATGTTTCCCAGCTGTTCAAGCCTTCCCCTGAGACATCCGCCATCTGTGCAAATTACAACAGCATGAATTACGCCTCGGGATCCAAGCCACAGAAGTGTTTCCAGGATTGCTCCAGCTTTTCCCTATTCCAAACATTTTGCAGGTCCCTCCTCTGCTGCTGCTGAAGTTTTAGCTCTTTGTATCTGCCACGCTCACAGTTTTCCAGTTCCATTCCTTACATTTTCCTTGGTCTCAACTTCCAACTGAAATTTCCACGTGTCCCCTCGCACTTACTCAACTTTCCAGATCACGGCACATCCATTATAGATGACTCCACCTGCTGGCTATGCAGCAGTCCAGCATTCACATCACAGGGACTGTGAGAGCCGGTACTACTTACTCACATAAACACGACTCCAAAATCCTGCCCTGAGATTGTACATTTGCTGCAAAAGATGATCGATTTTCCTTCGTGCAGAAAAGTGCCCTGTGAATTTATGATAACATTGTACCAATAAGCACTTGCAATCTGATTTTACCCTTTCACAATGCTATTTGCTGCTGATACAGCACAGATTTCAAATGAGATTTGAAAACATAATTTTCCTTTTTTTTTTTTTTCAGTGTGCTTTCTCCACTCTAAAAATAGTTACTGCCTCTTTGGCTTCAGATCCAAATTAGAAAACAGTGGTAAAGCACAATAAATGCTCTGTATATGAGCCAAGAGCATATTTTTAAAGTAAGTCAACCTCCAGTTTGTAAAGAAAATCCCCCATACATGCTACATCTGCATAAACACTAAGATTTCAGATAAACTCCCGCTGCGTGCGGGCACACGGAGCCAGCTGGGTCAAGACAACTGACTCTGCGAGAGCACGAAGAAATCCTTCGCCCGTGATTCAGCGTGACATTTAAGCACTTGCTTAACTTTAAGCATGAGAAATATCACTGCAATCAATGAGGTTATTGACGTGCTTGTGGACAAGGCGAGGCCGCTGGTGCCCGTGCCTTGCGCACATCCAGAGCAGCTCTGCAAGGCGCAGGCGGGGAAGCTGCCTGCATCTGTCTCAGAACACATCCGTCTGCCCTGCTGATTGCCAGTGCTCTCCTATCTCCAAAAAGATGAAATTATTTCAAATGCAATTTGTAGCCACCCCCCCCACACCCCGGAAAAAAAAAAAAAGCCTAAGCCTCTCGCCCGGAATCGTCCGAAATCCAGACAACACATAATCCACTACAGGAAATAGAAACGCCTGATGCAATTTTATAGGCAGCTGGAGGGTGCCGAGTTTGCTAGCCCACACAATAGTTTGCAGATTTCTCTGTGGAAAACAAAAAGAATAAAATTTTAAAATAAAATAAAATTTAAAAAAAAACAGGCAGGGAGAGGGCTGGGCTATAGCTCCCCTCAGTGATCCTCAAACCTTGGGAACTTCAGCTGTGGCTGCTGGCAAGAAGGGGCCGCTAATCCCGCAGTCTGTAGCAACCAGAAACACAGCCATATTTAGTCATGTTTTCCAGCCCCTTCTCCTATTCCTGCCTGCTGAACAGCCATTTGGAAGGTGATCAGGGCTAGAGATTCAAACCAAAATGAAACGTTACCAGCCCGTGCAAATTTCGGAAAGGGATATCCACAGCCCTGCGAAGCTGATGACAAAACCGTGGTGGAAATCCCTGCCTGAGTGACACTGGAGCTGGCCGGGGATACCGGCCCTGTGCTGAAGGGTCTGGCTGACCCAGAAATCGGCTGTATGACTCAGGATTACCATCTCATGCTGGCCACTCCCTCCAGAGACTTGCCTCTGACTTTATTAATACCACGTTTATTCGTGCAACTTGCACTCAGATGGAGTTTAGGTGGTTTGGGTGATACGGGTTAAATACGGAACGGGGAAATCACCATAGTCTCCCAAGTAAGTGCTATAAATTCCAGCAATTTACGACAGAGGGGAAAGCTGGAAGTCTGAGTGCATTCTTCAGCAGTGAGAATGCACAGGTAGGGCGCCCAAATAAATGCAATTGTGGTACAAGGCTATAACTGTGTCGTTCTCGAGGAATCACTGCAGTTTTATCTCCTGGACCCGCTTACATTGATTTTTAAAGTCCTTCTCTCCCCTTGATATCCATTTTCCAGCCACCAGCCTGCTTGGGTGCCCCAGCTGTACAGCTCTTACCTCATACACTCCCCAAATACACTTTGTATGTTTCCTCAGTTTGCTGGATGTATTTAGAGGTTACTTACAAAACTCCTGTGACGGACTTTATGCTGGATAACACCTTTGTTCTACTTGATGCAGACCTACACACTCTGGCAGTTTAGGCCCAGATATGTAAGTGTTTATACACATGTATGCTCACACACAAACACTCGTGTGCCCACACATACACGGAGGGGTTTAAAAAAGCCTCAGCACTGCTCTTTTCTGCTCCTCCAGGGGCTGCTTCCTGCAGGCTGCTCACCCCTCAGCTCCCCCATCCGTGCCTCTCCCAAGGCCTTCATCTCCTCCAGCTGCTCATCCCACCCAGAGGGGGCTGCTCTGTCCGCCCACCATCAGGCACGGTGCCAGATGCTGGGTCCCGAGGGAGCCTCCTGGGATCTCTAACAGCCTCCTGCTGTTAGAAAGTCGCTGGGGATTTGGGGACACATCCTCCACTTGCATCTCCCGTGCAGCTTCCCACTGGCCTGGACCGATGGGAACCCAAGCCTGGATGCTTGTGGGGGCAGGGGCTGTCTGTCCCCACTGCCACTCCCTCACCAGCATTCCTGAGTCTGCTCCAGGAGGCCGGCCCCTTGGAGTTGCTTCCCCACCCGGCATCCCCCAGCCCTCTGCTTTCGTGATTTGTCTTTTCCTCCCCTTTACTGCAGCAGGAACTTTCCCTTGGGAGACATTAGTAGGGGAAGGGAGAGGAAGAGAAATGAGAGCCAGAGGTTCAGATTGTGAGCATGAACAAACTCACCCCTCCACTGCCAAAACCTCATTGAAGGCTCCAGAACTACCAGGAGTGTGAGCCTACAAGCCAAGGGCTCACTGCCCTGCCTCTGCTCAGCCCTCTTCTTCCCCACAATCCACTGAGGTCTCTGCAGTGTACCCCAAATCCCTCTGCAGCATCCCCAAAATCCCTGCCCAGGCTGCCCATGGCCGTCCTGTGTCACTGAGCCCAGAGCTCTGCTAGCACAGACATCAAGCCAGGCAACCCCTTCCATAAACTGCTCGAGCTCCAACTAAAACCACTGCTAAAGCAGTTTCCAGCTCCTCCGTGGCTGTGAGGCAGCTGCTTTAGAATTAGTTTATAGCAAAGCTCTCCATTTCATATAAAGCTATTACCCAGCTGTCGCTTTGTTTCTAAGAGATCACCTCACACTCTCGGCGCTGCGCTGTGACCGAGTGCCAGCTCAGGTGTCGCGGCACCAAACCAGCCAGAGACAGGCCAAAAAAATAAACTTCCCTCAAATGCTTTAGCACTCACAGGATACCTGAGAGCTGCAGGATCCCCAACCCTCAGAAACAAGCCCCTGCTGCAGCGTGCAGCCAGTAATCACATTTCATCCTGGCGCAGACAAATTCCTTTTGCACTTCCTCCCTGCCGCCGAGCGCAGCACGCTCGCCCCGGAGAGAGAATTATAATCAAGCTCAGCGGGGCTCATAATCAACACAGGTAAGTACACATCGAGTCTCGCTGTGCTTTGGAAACAAATAAGGCAGCCCCTTTCACCTGCTCTATCGCTGTTAATTCATCTCTTTCCTCAGCTGAATTTCTTCAGCTGAAACCATTCTTCATTAGTTCTCTGAGATACTTAATTCTTAAACGCATCCTAGTCCATCAGTCACGGCTGGTGTTCTCCATCCACGCTTTCCACATCATCCTCTAAGGAAGTAATGTAGCAGCAGGATCCTACCAGATCTACCAGATCCTCATGTCCCCATATTTTAATTCTTTTTTTTTTTAAAGAGGACAGAAGTTGAAACTGCAGAGCAGGAATTGCCATGAGCGCTTATTTTCTGTGAAATGTTGTGCTGTGACTGACTCTGGCATCAAAGGATTTGCTGGGTAGTTCAGAAAAGAGAGGAGAGAAGAAAAAAGAGGAAAAAAAAAGAAAAAGAGAAAAGACAGTAAATGTTTTATCTATTCACTGATCAAGAAAACGAGAAAGCACTAGCATCAAAAGCACGTGGGAGCAATCCCTGTCCTGGCACAGTAACTGCCCAGGTTAGCAAGAGGGGCTGTGCCAGTTGCAACAGAAGAAAGAAAAAAAAAAAAAAAGGCAGAATCCAAAAGCTAAGCAGGTAAAGAGAACAAATCACGTCAGAGCAAAATTTTCTTGCCTGTGCAACCCATCTCTGCTGCTTGATTCGCCCTCACCCGGCAACTCGAACAGGACAGGTCAGCCCTGCACACACCAGATGTGTCCCCAGTTTCAGCAGTGTGAGGAGGACACAGGGCTGGGACACCTGGGACCAGCTGGCTGTGATCGTCCCCAGCGAAGGTCCCTGGGCAGTGGCAATCGATTTACTCCCAGCCTAAACAGGAGCCCAAGGGCCTCTTTTTTAGCAGCAGCAGTGGGGTTACCTGCCTGCCTAGAGGCAGGGGCCCTGTTGGGCAGGTGGGAGTGTTGCTGGGATCAGCTGGAGGATTCTCAGGGAATCTCTGACCTGTGCTGAGGAAACTGAGTGCAGAAGAGACCTGTGGGCTCTTCTGGCTGGCCCCAGGGTGCATGAAAGTCCAAGTAACCCTCTACAGTTCACAGGGAGCGCTCTCTGCCTCAGTGGGCTGTCCCAGCAAGCAGGACTGTGTCCAAGAGGTGCCTCATGGGCTCCCACCCAAGCACCTCTCACCCTTCTGCAGCACAACCAAGGCTCTGCCACACCCACGAGGAGAGCGCTGGCACTTCCAGTCCCAGCTCTTCCCGCCAGGGCGCCTGCTGGGAGGTGTTTGCTTATTCCACCCCGGTGGCCAGGAAAAGGCTTTGTTTGACAGGGGGAAACGGAGCCAGCTGCCCACAGCAGTGCTGCTGCCCACACACACCTTGCCAGTAGAGAAATGAGCCTGGGGAGCCTCCCACCAGCACTGCCCGAGTGCCTCCCAACTTCATGGCAGCCTGCAAACACAGATTAACTTTCCTGGGAAACGACAGAATCCAGCTCGTGCTTTCTGTTTGGAGTGAACGTCCCATGACAGTTTATTTTAATCATCTTGCTGCTTTTAATAGTTCGTGGCAGTGTCGGGAGGCAGCCCCCCTCCTGCTGGGCGAGCCATTGGTACTGCGGCCCTACGGAGAGCAGGCATCCTCTAGCACAGCTCATAGGGGTGCCAGGGGAATGCAGAGGGAAGATTTTGGGGGACCGATCTGCCAGATCCTGGACAGCAGAGCAGGGAACAACTGCTCTGTCCACGCAGGGGATCAGGACCTTGAAGTCTTGCTTTGGAGAGAAGCTGTTTTGAGATGATCCTGCATGATAATCATGGGCACGGCTCTGCCCCTGCCACGCCCCACGTCCATGGAATGGGTTCCCGCTTCCTCTCTCCATCACATATCCCTTTGCTCCCTCCCAGGTTATGGGAGAGGACCCACAGAGAAGCTGCTATCTGGTCTCCTTCTGTGATTTTCTCCCTAATCCCCTTTCATCCTCTGCCCAAAGCAAACCAGTCAGGTCCCTTCATGGGGCTGTGTTGCCAGGCTTGGCTCATCCTCAGTGTCCCTCTGCAGCTGTGCTGTGTTTGGGGCTGTGCTGTACCCTGTGAGAGGACCAGCCCTGCAGGGCACGCTGCACATGGGGACACATCCTTGGCCATTGGAATGCTGGCCCCATCCCTGTCCTGACCCTTCCACTGGTGGCAGTGGGATCGCCCGCCCTGCACCAGTCAGCCCCACAAGTGCAGGTGCTGGGCCCAGCCCCGCTGGCTTTCCTCACCTGCCCAGGGAAGTGGTGCAGGAAAACGACCTCTGAGGTAGGTGGGGCTTTACTCCTGGTGTGATTTCTTCTGATGCTGCAGAGATACTCTGTGTTATCCTCCAGCGCAGCAGGGCTGCCCGCTGTGCTGGCCATTCCTACTCTGAACCAAATTCCTTGGCTGCAGCACAGAGGGGAGCGCTTCCCTCAGTGAAGGAGAGGTCTTGGGATGCAGATAAATCCCCTCCAGCCTCACGGCAGGGGCCTGAATAAACACAGACAGCACAAACCTGGCATCTTTCCTCGTGTGGGGTCCTGCTGTAGTTTAACCACAGATCCATGCTGGAGCATAAGCCGTGTCCTTGAAGTCGCCTCCCAGAAACTTCCCAGGTGAGAGGGAAATGGTGAGCTGAGCTTCAAGCAAAAGCTGATCAAGAGCTTTATCCGTGCCTTACCCACAAGGACACATCAGGGCAAGACAGCTGGGTGCCTCGTGCTTCCGAAAATGATGAGCTGGCGAGCTGTGAGCTGCACAAGCACATTGACAGCCCACAGGATCAAAAGCCTGCACAGCAAATTGGGCTGTGTTACCCCATTAAAACCTGTTTTGGCTGTGCTGATAACCTCAGCTTCAAAGCCTGCTGCAGTTCCTAGCGACGACATTTTAATACTTAGGCAAGCAGAGAGCCTCGCCTGAGGCTGGAGCTGGTCTCTCCTCCAGAGCTGAGCTCCTTGCACCTGCACCAGCCACTGGGGAAGCTCTGGGAGGCAGAAACAGAGTCTGAAAGAGCCAGCTCCAATCCAGGATGGAGTTGGCAGCACGGACACGGTGCATGCAGCCCCCACGGCCTTCTCAGTTCCCATGGGGAAGTGCTGGGAAGGAAATGAAACAAGCTTTCAACACATGCCCACTGGCCTGGGCAGCCTGGGCAGGCTGCATGTGCCATGCAGCTTGCAGGGCTGGGAAGTTTTGCCGGGGTCCTCTCAAATCCCAGGGACAGCCCAGGACTGAGTAGAGCACCTGGAAAGGAAGAACCTGGGCTAGGAGAAAGGATGCTTCCCTTGCTGCTGCACCAGGAACGCCTCAGTGCCAGGAGTTTGGGAAAGTGAAAGGTGGGCTCAGCTCCAATGCAATGCTGTTTCTTTATAAGGCAGCATAGGGAGATGTTTCCCTGGATACAGTGGGAATGAAAAGCAGGAAGTTCCTTTGATCACAGCTCCAAGGGTTTGTTGTATTTTTTTCCTTTCTCCTTTTCTCCACCAAGCCATCACTTCACCCACAAAGCTGCTGGAGGCTGCCCCACACCTCTTGGCTGCACAGTGCAGCATCCCTGAACTTCCAGGCAAATCTCTCGACTGGCCACCACTCTCTGCCACCAGAACCTCATGTCTAGTGAGACTTTTTCTGGCCACAGAGCCCTGCTTCAAGCTCAGTCTTAAATGAAATCAGGGATTTGAGCGATGGCTCTTCTCCTAAAAAAGAGCCTGAGGAAGTGATCTATTTGTTCAAAGTGATACACCCTGCCACAACACCCACTTCCATGAGATTCTGCACAAATTCCATCAGAAGCCAATTAGGGCTGTAGTGAATTAAGCCATTCACAGTGTAATTCCAGTTTAATTAGCAGCAAGCAACCACATTATGAGTAACACGGCATTGCGAGGCCAACCACTCCATCATCATCAGTCCTCCACTTCCTCCCTCGCTCTTCCTCAGGGCTGGAGAGCTGAGCAATAGTGAAACCTCCAAGGCAGACTCTCCTACAGGGCACGTGTCCCACGGCCTCTGCTGCCTGCCTGCAGCCTCAGCTGCTGTGAGTGGAGAGGGCGGCCTGCCCTCAATGCTCCTCCTGCACAACCAAGCCCAGTCCAAAGAGTGGCTGCACTTTTACCTAATTGGCTTTTCAGCATCCTTCTCTCTATGTTTCACCCAAATTCGAAATCTCAGAGAGGGAGGCTGCCCCAGCACAGGGAGCCAGCTCCCTGCACCTCTCCTCTCATGTGCCAGACCATCCTGGCTCAAGACATTTCACATTTTGCTTTTCTTCTTGCTGCACGGCTGCTCAGCCACACAGGCTTGAAATGGTAGCAAGGACGGGAGTCACAAATTTAGGACAAAAAAGATTTTGGTTTGGTTTTTTTGCTATCCATTTCCTTCTGCTTTCACTCCCACTGCTAGAGCGTCAGGGGAAAGGCAAAATTAAATCCACACAGGCAGCAGTTATCCACTAGTACTACCTCTCTGTCCTGGAACTGGGAATACTGTCTCCAGCATCTCCAGAACAGGCTGAGCTGCTTGGCCTCTCGCTGGGCTGCAGCAGCCTACATTTCATTTTCAGATCACTCAAACCACTGCTCTGAGACCTCCCTCACCCCCCAGGCAGGAAAAGCTGCAGATTTCCACCTTAGCTCCCCCACCCCAGTGCCTGTCACTGAAGAATCCCACTCCACAGCCATTGCATCTACACCTCACTCTCCATTTTCATTAAGTGGTACTTGAATCAATTTGTGGGGAAGAAATGGAAGAGAGCTAAATCCTAAACCTGGCAGGTCAGTGCTGCTGTGCCCAGGAACCCAGCTGGAACTGGCTCTAATGGCCACTGTCCTTGCTCTGCCCTGGGGGAAGCTGTAGCAGGAGCAAGCAGAGCACTCAGCTGCTCCCGAGGAAGAAAGGCTCTTTGCACAGGAGGAGGCTGCAGGTCTGGTGATTTACCTCCATTTCCCAGAGCCTGGGGCTGGGCTGGTTGCTCTGCCCCTCGGTTCTGCTGTTGCAATGGCCTGTGAGAGACACACTGCAACCTGCAACAATTCAATCTTTTCTCTTAGGCAGTTTATTACATTTAATGACCTGGTTGCCAATCACCTGCCCCAGCAGAATGGCCCAGTGCAGGGACAGGAATGTTTGTAATCGACTTCTTCATCTCTTGCATCTCCTCAAGATCTCTCTATGCCCTTCCCTGTCATTCAGACCCTTCCAACCCCTGCTGGGATCAGCCCTGAGGCCAGAGGGTGCAGACAACAAACAGAGCTACAGCAAAAACTTGCAGGAACTATTTTTTTGTAGGGCCCACAGAAAAGGTCCCAGCTCAAGCTCTTTTCCACTCTTATTACAGCCCTTGTAACCATTCACCTAGTCAGACCATCCCCAAAATGCCAGGAAAAACCACTGTGAAGCATTTGTCAGCTCTGGAGAGCCACAGAAGAGCAACTGACCTGAAGCCATGAGAATCTCTTGGCTCAAGGCTGCAACTCCGCAAAGCAGAAAATGGCGAATAGGACACTTAATTTTGTCCCTTCCATGGGGATGCACAAAAAAGTGGAAAGCTGAAGAGAAGTGTGCCAGTTTAAAAAAATAAGAGATACAAGCCTCTTTCCATCTTGCACAGGACAGAGCAGCAGCCAAGCAGTGCTCCGGCTCACACAGCTCCAGGCTAAGGACACAAAAAGCAGCCCGAGATTAAAAGGGTCATCACACCACCAGCACACAGGCTCTGCTCCGGATCACTGCAGTGCCAGGCCAGCAGTGCCATTTCAAGTTGATCCTATGATGGGAAGGCAATTTCTATGCAATTTAAAGGGCACTCTGGTCTCAGAGATACCCCGCAAGTATCTGCAAAACACTTTGGAAGAAGATTGAAGCAGCTGAACCAGTAACTTCCCAGATGACACTAAGTGCAGTCCTGTTTTTAACAGCCTCTGTGCAGGACATCAGCACAGCAGTGCCTGTATTCCACACATCCAGCCCCGCATGCCTTAATCCCTATCCAGCCTTTCAAAAACTGCAGCCAATGTAACACGACTTCAAAAGGAGCTCATTCTCAACCGACTATAATGGGACTGCACCGACTCTGCAGCAGCACATGGTCAGTCGTGCCTGCTCCTTCTGCGCTCCCCCTTGGCTTTTTTAACTTCTACTTACACTGAAGTTTCTTAAAGAGACGACATTTCCCCTCTCAACATCTGGTTAGACAGAAACGCCGCCCTTGGGGAGCAGCAGCCACACGGGCTCCCCCGGGAAGGAGTTTCCCGTAAGCTGCACCCTCCCCGCTCCTCGTTTGCCAGCACTGCCCTGGCAGCAGCCCCTGCGGGCAGCACAGGCCCCGTGTGGTGAGCGTCTGCACCTCCTTCCCCATCGCTGCCACCCAGGCCTGGCCCAGCCCCAACTGCAGCTCCCAGCTCAGACTTTCTCAGCAAGGCCTGAATCTCTGCCAGCACGGGATGGATGGGAGGGATGAGCTCGGAGTTGGGAGCTGCTGGGGTTGCACTCCAGCTTCTCATGCCCTGGCTGTAGGACCAGAACGCGCTTGTGACGCTTCAAGGGGCCAGAAAGACCAGAACATGGGCACAAGTTGCTTATTCAATTTCGGGCAAAAATGTAACAAAAAGCAGAGTTTCCAGGGCCACACAGGGTCTTGGCTGCACCGAGGGAAGGGCAACACACACACACAACTGCAGCACATGGATAATCTTTATTGGTAACATCAGTGGAGCACCACTAAACCATTACTGACTGTAGTGGTGACACACAGCTGAGGCACATGCTAAGGCACTTTTATTATATAAAAAAAATTTAAATTCTTCTGTGACAGCAATTGGGACAGGAGGTTCCTGCATTAGGGTGCTTCAAGCACACAGAACGATGCTTCGTATTTATATTTTACTTTGCTCATAAGTAGGTCTAAATGCAGCATATACAATATGGTTAAGAATACAGGTAAATCCAGCAACCAATGTACAGTATAGAAAAGTAAAGGCTACCTATATATAACCATGGTCCCGAGAAAAAGGCAGTGATAAAGACCTTTTTTTTTTTTTCTTAATTACTCATTACAAGAAATACAAAGACTTACATATATCTGTGCAGATTAAAGGGTTTTTAATATACTCTTAGTCAATGGTGCACAATAACTAATCCCAACCCCTGGTTACAGAGCAGGTGCAAGAGGCTTGGACATGTCAATAAGAGGAATTTCCCTCCCCTCATCCCCACCCTCTGCCCACTACCCTATTGAATTCCTCTAGATTCTATCTATTACCATTAAATATATTTGGTCCCCCAGAGATTCTCAGACAAGCACAAGGATATTGCTCTGCTCCCCCAGCCTGTCATTAATTACTGGTCCACACTACCTTAGATGAAACCGCTCAGAGGCAGAGACACTAACAGGACATCATTGCACTTCAGAGATCTGTCCAGACAGGAAAAAGAAGAAGGGAGGAAAAAAGAAAAAAATGGGGGGGGAAGACACAAGGAAAAAAAAAAGGGGACAACTTTGGCAAGTCCTCCAGGTAACCGGTCCCAAGAGGAGTTTCCCTCCTTAGCCCTCCCTGGACACACATTAAAGAAGAAAGGGCAAATTGCCATGGCCAAAGCACACCGTTTTTCCTGAAACTGCTCCCGAACCACATGGGTGGGCAGATTAAAAGAGGCAGAAGTCTGAGGTCACTGAACATGATTGCCGAAAGCAAACAAAGAGGGAGGGGAAAGAATACAGGAAGAAGCTTCCCTGCAGCTAGAATTGAAGACAAAAGGAGATTTACAGCAAAAATAATCTTTCCCTAACCCCACTCCCTCCAAACTGTGTAAGGATTTACCAGCAGACATGGCACAGACAGTTCTACAGGCCTTTGCAGTGGCCAAACTGCTGGTCAAATTTCAGAGCCCTGACTCTTTGGCATTAAATATGAAGAGGATTAGGAAACTGGAAAGAGGAGAAAACTAGGAACACAGATGCCCGATGGCTCCAGATACATAGACCTGGGCTTGCTCTGCTGATCCCCAGCCAATTTAGGAGGAGAAGGTTTGCTGAAAGTCCAGTGGAAGAGGGGAGGGTAGATGGGTCACTCCCTCACGTGTAACCTGGGTCAAATGGGAGGACTTATTCAGTAGCTTTGGCATCACCGGCATCTGCCTTGCCGTCCACTTCCTCGTCGGAGCCCTCTCCCGTTCCCTTCCTGACGATGCGACGCGTCACGACGAACGGCAGGTCCCCACGCCTAGGGAGGGACACACAGCACGTCAGCAGCGTTCCACCGAACTCACCAGGCAGGGCAGGCTCTGGGAGGAGCTGAGGAAGCACCTGGCCACGCTGTTTGCTGTGGGCAGCCGCACAAAGCCCGGGCTGGACTGGCTGCCAGGGCATGGCACAAAATGCTCCTCCTTACCTGAGTTTGCTCTTCAGGGAGCTGACTTCTCTGTTCATCGCATCCGCTGTTTCGGTGGCATCCTCCAGCTCACGCTGGAGCTTCCTGCGGGATGCATTGGCTCGCTGGGCCTCCTCTTCTGCCTCCTCCAGCTGGCGCTTCAGCTGCTTCAAGCGCATGTTTGCCTTGTCCGCCTGAGTGTGTACAGGGCAAAAAGTAACAAGAACTCAGTGTTTCCCCAGAGCTGCAGCACGGTAGTTAGAGCAGCAAAAGGCAGAGTTTCCAAAGCCCCCTCTTCCCCTTCTGAAGGGAGCTGCCTAGGATTTGAGAGGTCCTAGCTTTTCTCTAAAAGCATTTTCATCTGTCTCATCTCATGATTATTACAGTGACAGAAAAGAAGAGAAATCCATAGGCTGGTGAATGCCCTGGTCATAGAAGGGAAATTCTGCCCCGCGGAAGACTCCTGGATGCTGCAGGCCACTGTACCCACCTGATCTTTGAATTGCTCAGCATTACGCCTCTCATCATCCACCTGCAGCAAGATGTCTTTCAGCTTCTTCTCAGCACGGCGCACCTGCTTGCTGGCAGCCTGGCGCTCCCTGAACACAAACACAGAGGGGCTCAGACAACAGCTTATCTCCCACTGTCCCCAACAAGATCACCTGACTTGGGCAAGTCACAAGTGAGGAAGATAGCAAAAGTCCTCCTTAACTTAGGAAGAAAAGGGGATGGGAAGCAATGCTTCCCAGAAATGACCAAAAGGCTGATGTCACACGGGTGAGAGCTACAGAGGGGCAACAAGTGCACCACAGCTGCAGTTTTAGGAGTGGTTAAGTTCAGAAGAAGCTGTAAGTGTCTACTGTGAAAAATAAGGAAGGTTTGCTGAGATCTTACTTCTGTACTACCCGGTATACCTAGGATGAAGCTCTCACTCAGACAAATCAGAATTAAGAAGAGCTTAAAATCCCAGAAGGGGTAGAAGCTTGTAAAGCAGACAGAGTTTCTACTAGCACATACTTCGTCTCCATGTCCAACTGCTCTTCCAGCTGTGCTATCTTTGCTTCCAAGGCCGTGATGGCAGCCTTGTACTTGGACTTGACGGCGCTCTCAATCTCCTGCAGTTTGAGCTTGAGCTCCTTGTTCTGGCGCTCCATCTGCTGGCGAGCGTTCTCGTTCTTCTGCGCGTTGCTGCGCTCGGCGTTCAGGTCGGCGTTCATCTGATCGATCTGCACGGGGAGACAGATAAGGACTCCTCAGCACTGCCAGTGCTCCTGCCTGAAAGGCTCATTTATTTCTCAGACTGAAAAAGAACGAGGACCCTGAGGGTGAGCTGAATACCTGGAACAGCTCGGATGCAGAGGGAGCTGTCTGTAGGCGGGGCACTTCTCAGAGTATCTTAGTTTACCCAGATTTTCAAAGTAATTCCTTGAATAACAGGTTTATCAACCTCCTCTTAGGGCTAACTAAACTTGCCAATCACGTTCACTGCCCTCTGGGGTGAAGACCATGGTCTGGCACTTAACACAGTAATTATCAGTCTCCGAATTACAAAAATCCTGAGGCAAGTGGATCCAATATATGTGCTTTACTAATTTATTGTTTATTTGCTGTCTGTCTACTCCCACTAAAAAGAAGCAGCTTAAAAATACTGACTTTCAGAGGTAAAAGGGCGAGAACTTATCTACTTCCAAGCCAGGGCTCTGGCTCACAGTCAACCAAGTAGAGAACGACACTCTCATCCATCAGAATGAACGAGTCCTTCGGAAAACCATCAGCCCAGCTCCTTGGCTTTGGAGTGCTAAGAAAACAACATGCTTGACTCTCATAGTTGGGCAGACAAAATATGGCAGACAACAGGCAGATTTAGATCCTGGTTTCTATAGCAGCCTAACAAATTTCATATGTTCAGTCCATTTGAAACAGCACAAAACTGGCAGAAAAGTAATTTTCCAAACACATTGTGGCATTGTTCAGCATGTCAAGTTGGAACAGCATGCCACAGATCATCTTTCTCAATATCCCTTAATACAGAAAAAAGGGACTGGGAGGGGGTTGGTTTGCTTTAAAATAAACTTGGGAGATTGTCCCAGCTACCCAGTGATTTTAAATGGTCAAAGCCAGTGAGTTAACACCAATTTTGGCTGCTATTTTCTGTCCCATGGTATTCAGCTGTTTCATCTTGCTCACATCTGTGGCTTTCTGAGGGCCTGCGCTGTGCACAGGGCAGCTGCTGCCATTACTCAGAGGAGTTTGACAATTCACACAGACCAGAGAACCCCCACGGGCCGTGCAGCCAGAACAGGTACCTGAAGATTTGCCTTCTTGAGCCGGTCATTGATTATCTCTGTGTTGCCCTGTTCTTCTTCTAACTCCTCCTCCAGCTGAGCTATCCGTGCCTCCAGGCGCCTCTTCTCCTCCATGGCCAGTGCTCTACAGGACACAGAGCCATGAAAGCATTAAAGCAGCACTGATGGCATCGATGCCTTGGGGAAAACTCACCACTTGTATACAAAATTAGCTCAGTCTTTCAAGAGAGGAAGGGATACAGTGTGTGCTGCAGCCTACAGAAAAATAACAGGCCAAGAAGTGTTCTCTCAAAGCAGCTCCTCCCTCCCTCAAACGGGGAACATTACTCACCCTTTACCACTGTTGTTGGCAATCTCATCAGCCAGCTCATCCCTCTCTTGCTGGGCCTGGCGCTTGGCACGCTCGGCAGCTGCAAGTTCCTGGAATGAAAACGAGACGGACACTGATCCAATAGGAAGCTACCAATTCATGCAGCATAGGAAAAAGGAGTTACTGGTAGTGGCTGGTATGGTCTCTAGCATGATCCAGAGCCAATTATATGACATGGCCTGTTCCCTGTCCACCCCACAGCTTCCCTTGCTTTGCACACTCCTGTCACAGCTGCCAGGAAAGGGCCAAATTCTGCATTTTGAACTGGACCTCATATTTGAGCAGAGCAAAAAGTACAAAAGAAAGGAAATAAACACTCCAGCTTAGACTGCTGAGTATAGCTCTTGGCCAAAGAAAACAAACCAACCCTTGACTTGCATGCATATTCCATTACCTCCTGCAACTGGATCATCTCTGCCTCCATGCTTTTCAGCTTCTTCTCATTTTCTTTGGCCTGTGCCAAGATCTCTTCTCTGGAAGTACGTGTGTCCTCCAGTTCCCGCATGTAATCCTTCATTTGTGCCTGAAAGCAGAGAATAGAAAGGGATGTATTTCAGAGCATTCATATTAAGAAATGTGGTTGGTTTGTCTTATGGGAAACATGGATGGAAAACAGAAATAGGGATTCATTGTTCTTCAGCAATCACAAAGGTTGCTGTAAAAACAACAGGAACCACCCTTTTTGTATTTCACAAGTAACATCAATAAGTATCAATGGAAGCAAACAGGATTGCTTATTTACAGAAAAAAAAGTTTTATCAGATAAATGGAGAGGGGAGGGGAAGGTACAGGAAGCTTTCTAGTGAAGCAACGACATGAACAGTCTAGGTAGGATTTAGTTTTTCCTAAGAACAGGTCAGGCAACTGCTCGCAGGAATTAAAAAAGCACAACAGAGCCATCTTGGGGCAGTAGGCCTAAATATTATTTAAGGTCCTCTAGCTGTGCAGTTCTGTAATCCTTTCCAAAAACATGGACCTGAGGCAAGGAGTTAAACAGGCACATTGGGATTAGAAGGATGTTCGAAATGCCAAAAAATCTTTCACAGTGAACTGCTGCAAGGTTCTGCTGCCCTTGTGACACTGATGCATTGCTTTGGCAAGGTGAAATCTTGCAGCCCGTTTCCCCCCCCTCGGTAAAAGCTCTGCCCTGACAGCTGAAACAGCTGCAATGCTTCACCTGCAGTTTGCGCAGCTGCTTGATGGCTTCTTCACGATTCTTGTTAGCAGTGTCTATGTGGCTTTCCAAATCCTTCAGGTCCATCTCGAGCTTCTTCCTGGCAGCCACAGCCATGGAGCGCTGTTTTCGTTCATCCTCCAGTTCCGCCTCCATCTCCCGAACCTTTGTGGAGGAGCAGAGGCATCAGCATTTCAGCTCCTTCTTTCCCAGCACCTACTTTTCACATTCCCCTTTCAAAGGCTGCCTAAGTGCAAGCATGTGACTTGTCTTCATTCTGCCTGGCAGGGGGATGGGGCTAACATTCCTCACTAATAAAGCCCCACAGGTTCCTTTGATAGACAAAGGCTATTGGAACAATCTCACACACACACACACACACAAGAGGAAGTCTCTCACAGCTTTGCAATACTGCCTGGAGTATTAACATTACAATGCATTATTAACATTAACAATCTCTGCATTGGCACTGTCTGCCTGACCATCTTTGGACACAAGTGCCTTTGTGTATGGAACGCACTGAGGATTTACAGAGCAATTCTTACTTGTCTGATCAGCTGTTTCCTCTTCTCTTCATTCTGTTCATCACGCCCCTGGAGGTCCCGGTCAAACTGTGCCTTCATAGCCTGTTGGTTCACTTCTAGCCGCAGTTTGGCATCCTCTGTGGCCTGCAGTTCATCCTCCAGCTCTTCCAGCTGTGTCTTCATCTCCTCCACCTGCTGCTCCAGGGCTCGCTTAGCTTTCTCCAGCTCATGGACCTACAACACAGTACCAAACGTGAGGTTTCCCCAAAGACTACAGACAATTTAATCTACCCTATCAGAAAAAAAAGGCTAAGAACAACCACTCACTTCAGACAGGATACAAGAACACTGCATCTGTCCCTTGTATTAGGGCAGATGCAAGCTACCAGTCTGAACCACAATTACTGTTAGTTCTGGTCGTGTGTGTGTAGTGGTGGGAAGAAAGAAAAAAGCATTTCTCAGCCCAGTCCTGACTTGCTGCAAACTTATCAGAGCTCTACACCTCTGGTTCTGACAATTCAAGAAAATACTTCTTAATCTCTGAATTTATTCTTTTCCTTCAGTAACGTAACATTTCTTGTTTTGAAATATTTGAAGTAATGTCTTCCACTGCCTGGCTAATTGCTGTATTTTACATATCAGGCTCACACCATCCCTTCATCTCCACCACAAGAATACCAGGTAATTTTCAGGTTTGCTACTGCCTCGCTTAGGTCATCTCCAACCCATCTTTCCCACTTACCGATGTAATACAAACATAACATTCACAAACTCACAATGTATCCAGCACTCTCTACAGTTCCTCTGTGTTACCACTGACATATCAAAAGTAACAGTATCAACTGCGCGACATTTCCTGCCCGGACACTTTAACTGAACACTTACACTTTTCCCAACATCATCCTTGGAGCTCATGAGATCTTCCATCTCTGCACGGAACTGCTTATTGACTCGTTCCAGCTCAGCCTTCTGCTCTATGGCTTCTTCCAGGGCTCTGGCCAGGGACAGGGCCTTGGTCTCCTTCTCGCGGGCCTCTGCCTCGGCACGGTCCCGCTCCTCGGCATACTTGGCAGAGATGGTCTTCTCCTCCGCCAACAGCTGCAAGAGCACAGCATCAGTACTCTGAGAAATTGCTCATCACTTGCTAACAAGGTAAAAGTGCATCTTTTCATCAGGGCCTTCTTACTGGTGTTCTTCCAAGGATAGAAGGAATCAAGAAAACGCAGCTTCAGAGAATGAAGCGTGCCATCCCATCTCTAACAACTGTGCTGACCCCAAGAAAACAAACCCCTGATTTCCTAGGCCTCCAACCTATTATTTTCAACCTTCCCTGAGATGATTTGCAAACAACACTTCAAACTCAGTCTTGGTTTTGACATAAATGTTATCCCTTTGGGAAAAGGAACATCGTTTAACTTCCTATTCATAGAACAAAATTAACTGACTTCTATCAAAGCTTATTTTTCCACTCTTCGTGCTCTGTGTTAGCTCAGAAACAAATATACATTCTCTAAGCAGTATTGCTTAGGTATTCTTAAAGCAGACCTATCATTAAGATGTACCTACTGAATGCTTATGGCTGAAGTCATACCTGATCAAACTTCTTCTGCTTCTTCTCTAGGTTGGAAACGATCTGCCGCTGATGATCCAAATCCACAGTGAGGTCATCCAGCTCTTGCTGCAGGCGGGTCTTTGTTTTTTCCAGCTTGTCATATGCAGCTGTCTTCTCTTCATATCGCTGGCTCAAGCCCTCCAAGTCCTTCTGCAGCTTCTTCCTGGCTTCCTCTGCTGACTCAAGGGAGCCCAGACCATCATCCATCTTCTTCTTTGCATCTATTGCCTAAAGGACCAAGATTGCACATGAAGCCACAGGAAATGTTCTATTTAGTTTACCGGCACCAGAAATTTAGGACTTACAAGGTAAGAAAGCCTGCTCATTTCTGAAGGTACTACTCCCTGCTCAGATAGTACTGTATGACTGAATTCCCAGAGGAATCCCTGGACAGAAATCTATGAGTAGTTCATATCATTACAATCAGAGACCTTCTCATTTCTTCTCTCACCCAAATCAGCAAAAACATTCTTGCCCAGGAAAGGTTGTGTTACTACAAGTCAATTCTGCATTTAAATTTTACTTGTTGCAAGACAGACCTGTACTTATGCTTCCTCTGAAAAGTCACTGGTTTACAGGATGCAGACTGTACCTGTTGCTGAAGAACAGAGATCTGTTTCTCCAGGTTTCTCTTTGCCTCCTCCTCTTCTTCCAGTTGCTCCTTGAAAGCGTTCTTCTCATCCTCCATTTGCTTCAGCTTAGTGCTGAGGCTCAGTTTTAGGCGAGTCTCCTCCTGCAGCAGCTCCTATAAAGCAAACACCCCAGTGGAATTCAGCACTACTTCTTGGATTTAAAGGCTCACAATCCTCACCCACTCTCTCCAGAAGGAGTGCTTCTGAAGTTGAGTTTAAGTATGCAACTAATTTCACAGATAAGATAACTGAAGACAGAATTTAAATAACTGTCTTTCAGTGAGTCAGTATAGAAACAAAATATTCAGAAGGGTCCTATTCTCTCCTACAGTCTAATCACTGAAGTACACCCCTTGCCACAAAAAGCCTTTCCACAGTCCTTTCTCAAGTCCTTGAAGTAGCACACAAAGTATTCCGATCTTTCCCAACAATAGCATGACTGTACTCTGCTACGTGTCTCTCTCATATGCCAGCACCAAAGGAACAGACAACAGGCCCAGGTGCTCCAGCACGGTTAAAAACAACGTTGGTCTCAGCAGAACTGTACAGCACTCGCCATTTACCAGTTTAGAGCACAACAGCATTGACTGACTTATGCTGCCAGTGCTTGAGCTGAATCTGTAAAGATTAACCAATCTTCAAACCAGTGCAGAATTTTTGTATTGTGCCCTGTCTTTGAGTCTGTTTTTTAAAGAGCAGTAAGTAGATAGAACATCAATGACTGTTCAAGGTTACTTATTATTGATGTGCTCTTCCTTTCCCTTCCAACCTTCTTAGCACTTCATGTTTGACCTTAAGAGTCATATTCTAACTCCAAATGCTTGTTTACCCCAAAGTATAAACCTAAGGATGATTTATTTCCTGAAAAAATACAAAATTATTTGAATCTACCACTTCCCCAATATCCACTGGGAAATAAAACCTTCTGCTTGACAAATTTACTGGAACTCACACACATGTGCACACACATTAAAAAAAAACCCTGTCAAACACTTGACTGTGAAGATCTCAAACAAGAACTTCAAACGAGCATTCCAGTCAGTTGAAGCACTAAAGTGCTCTCAAGTGGAAAGGTGATAGATCAGAACTTCTAAACCCAAGACAGGGAAAGTCACATATGTTCCACAAGCTGAGGAAGCAGAAGAAAGATAACCAGCTCATTTCTGTAGAAATGCTCTCAATACCATGCGATACAAACCCTTAACAAAAAAAACAAACCAGACCCAATCCGGTGAATTGCTGTATAACCAGTACTTAATGGCATCCAGAGTGATTTCTCCCTTTACCAATTTGTAACAGACACACAGTTGCCTTGGTTTCCGAAGCTCTCACCTGTGTATCCTGAAGCTGTGATTCCAGAGCAGAGAAATCCTTTGCTAATTTGATTGATTTGCTGTCAGACTGGTTCAGAAGACCTGTGACATTGTCCAACTCGACCTGAAGGAGGGATCAGATTATCAGTTACTGAACGCATCAGCAAAAACAAAGACAGGAAGACGTGAGCAGCTATGAGACCCAGAAGTGAAAACTGAGCCACCTCTCAACATGAAGGCATGGGTATAATCTCTCAAGGAATGAATACATCATTTCCAGAGTCCCAGGAATTAAATATGAGTAGCTGAAAAGAGATTTTTATTTCGAATCACCTCTGTTGCAACAGCCTTCTGATTTTGGTTGGTATGGGTTTTTTAAGCCCTGTATGAGATTTTAGACAGCCTGGTAAGCAATTGTAAAAGCTTTTATTAAACTAACTCTCTTCTCTTTTATACTACCTGCTTCAGGATTCTATCTAGAGTCTCAAAATGACATTTTCACACACCAGAAGATTGTGCATACACTGACAATGTTCAACTTGTAATGACAACCCTCCATAAAGGAGAAGGCCAAAGACAATGTTTCATGCCACTAATGGATTTGCTGCTCCTCTGAAGAAAGGAGGAGAAACCCATAAATTCCCACATCATCCTTGAGCCACTCCTCATCACCATCAACCAAGTGACAAAACTTCCAGGCACTGTCTTCCACATGAGTTACACAACCACCAGCCCGTGTGTGCCACTCCAGGTACTCCAGCAGCTGAGTGCTCACAGAGCTGTGCTGTGCAAGGCACTGCCTGCTTTAGGGGGGCACAGACACTCTGACTCCTGGAGCCCTACAAAACTCAAACAGCAACTGGTTGTTTCACCTTCTCAGGGCTGCTCAGAATAACTGACATCAATCCAAATATCCCGATCTGGCAATGAGTTAAGGAGTTTGCATAGTCCTTGGGAAGCAAACTATGGATTTGCTTTTTGTAGGAACACTATCCTCAGGAGGAACAAAATTTTTGAACTAGCCATGGGGAGATAGCAGCCTACAACCTTTTCTCTCCAGCCCTGGGCTGAAGCTAAGGAAAACCCATGCCACTCACCTGCAGTTTGTTAACCCTCTCAGCCAGTTCAGTCTTCACTCTTTCGCCTTCGGTAAATTTCACCTGCAGTTCCTGGAGCTGAGCATCCACTTTTTTCCGCTTGTGCTCAGCATCCCCTTTGCCCTGCAGAAGAGCCTTCACCTCATTGGACAGTTCAACCTTCTCACTTTCCAGAGCTTGTTTTGCCTTTTCAAGATTTGCTTTCACCTGAAGAGGAAAAGAAAAGGCAGAAAAACCCCTCAGACTTTAGATATGGCAGGATCCAGCGAGTCCGTGTTTTTCCAACAAGAAAGCTAATGCTGTATGTTCAGCAGTTAAGTTGCAGACTGCTTACTCAGAAAAAACCAGTATGAACAGCCTGTCACCGATAAGCAGGAGACAATCTAAATCAGAGAAGACAACAATACAGAAAACAGTCTTGCACCATCAGATTTCCAAATTAAAGGTTGTAAAAGTCAACAAGTGCTAGCAGCGAGAAGAATGTCTTGGCTGTGCAGTATAACATGCCTAACAAGAAAAAGAACGAATGCCACTATTTAAAACAGCTTTATATATGCTTCATGGAGAAAAATGATCTACCAAGGGAAGAAGAACACATGCAATCAGTATCATGAACATTTTGTGCTCTTCTGCACTGTCATTTCAGGCAGTTTGACTGCTTTGGCCTTGTGTTTTCTGTTCCACATACCCGTTTGGTTTGTTCCAACTGCTCTGCCAGCTCTTCAACAGCTTGTGAATGTTTCTGCCGCATCTCTTGGATTTGAGCCTCGTGAGTCTTTGCCTCATCTTCAAGGGTCTTCTTCAAAACTGTTACTTCTTGTTCTCTCTTTGACCTGGAAATTTCACAAATTCCATTTAGATGCCAAGGAGGGAATCAAACAGAGGTGTATATCCACCAACAGCATCTCTAATGCAGAAAAATGCAAAGGTCTCTTTAGGCTATAAAGATACTTTTCAAAGGTAGCCCTTAGCACTGCATCCTTCTTAAGTGCAAGCTGGCAGCATTATTTCTGCCTAAGTAGTAACAGCCTGGAAGTACAAATGTTTCAGGAGTACCGCTAACGCCTTGGTTAGGGAGCAAATCAACTTTCTGACATTAGGTGAGGTAATGCAGTCTTGACTAGGTCTTGCACACCACCTCCTGTAGTCACTGAGGCTGCTAACCAGTGATAAAGGCAAAGACTTGCTATGATAAGAGACTGAATGCAGCAGAATTATTAGAAAGAGCCAAAATCAAAACCAAATAAAGATAACACAGCTCCATGTTGGAGTTACCTCAGCTCCTGCTGAGCAGCTGTAGAATCTAGCGTGTCTTCTAGCTCTGTTTTCAATGCTTCCAGCTCTTCTCCCAGATCCCGCTTCTGTTTTTCCGCTTTATTCCTGGATGCTCTCTCCGACTCCAGGTCTTCCTGCAGCTCAGTGATCTGGGATTCGAGTTCCCTGATCTTCTTCAGGGCCATGTTCTTCTGAGCTGCCTCTTCTTCCACTCTGTTCAACATAAGGTTCTGGTCAGAGCCAGACTTAAACCATACACACATTAAAACAACCTGTCCTACTAAGAATAATCAAGAAAAGCTGGTGTTGGTCAGCTCTACAATGTTATAGTCAGACTGTGATCCATATATGATCTACAAATTCTAAGCTCTATCTTCCAATATTTGAGACAGCATGATTACTCACCTTGAAGAAGGGGACAGAGAGAGACTGACAACAGAAGAAAGCAGAAGAGAAAGCACCATTTTACATTGGAAATCGGACACTTTACTGAGTAGATGAATACAGCAGCTACAACAGGGACAGTGTGTTGCCACTACTTTTTAACCACAGCTTAAGGATTACTACTCCAGTCAAATGCATGCAGTGCCTATTGCATCCATAGTCTAGTTCTGTACAGAGAATGCAGCAGTGAGCAGCAGCTAAAGAACTCTAACGCCATGGACATGGATCTTTAATAGCCCCCAGGCTAAAATACAACATCCACAGACTGCATTTAGTCCCTATTCCAGGTGACACAAGACAAGAAATATTTCCCAACCAGGTGGTCCCTGAACCCCGCAGGTCAGGTTCTCACCTAGCTAAGGCTGCCTGCAGCTCCTCTTCCTTCTTGGCCAGCTGCATTTTGAGTTCTGCAATCTGAGCCTGCAGCTCAGCAATCTGGTCATGCAGATCACTGGAGTCTCCTTCAAGCTTCCGACGAGTCTTTTCCAACTCTTGCCTCTGCTTCTCTTCGCGTCGCAGGCGTTCTAATGGACATGGGGACATGTTCACTTACACAGGTAACACACTCAAAGAACAGTGTATGAGCACAGAAAAATAGATCTAATTAAGCAGTACTTTCTTTCCTGATACCACAACTGTCCAAACTAGCTGGACTGCATTATTTTGTCAGGACCTATACAGGCAACTACCTCCATATTTTGCCTTTAGAATATATCTGGGCAATTTCTCTTCCCCTCACCTTACAGCCAAACCTCCTTTTCCCACTTTCACTGTAACAATGCAAACAATGCCAGTCTCACACCACGCAGGCATAAGCACCCATTTAGTGATGCTGAATGCAAGGTCTGCTCTCCCTTTCCTGAATCTGAACAGGCAGCCTCCAGAAGGAGAACACCCTTCTAGAACCCTGAAGAATTTGTGCAAACAGTCTATCAGAAACAGCACTAACCCTGACAAATTGATGCTGCTGGAAGTAGAAAAGTGGAGACACTTCCACAGCAGGACAAGAAAGAGAACCAGCCTCTCTTCTCCATTAGCCTGCTGCTTTGGAGAGGATTTTTATTTAGATCAAGGGCTCAGCTGACAAGGCACATAACCTTCAGCCAGCCAGTGCACAGCTCTATCAAACCGATCAATAGCTTACACGCTATACACTAATTTTTAACCCTTCAGAAACTCAGGAGAACTAAAACTCTTTCAGAAATGAAACTAAAGTTCAACAAATTTTAACGAGAAACCACCTAAAACCAATTAGGCAAGGTCTTTACAGGATCTATCTTTAAAAAAAACCAAAACCACCTTCAAGGTCTGTGATCATGGCCTCATGCTTATTCTTCAGTTTGGCTAAACTCTTAGATTTTTCCTCTTCCTCTGTCAGGTTTGTTGTAAATTCAGACATTCTGTCTTCCAAGAGTTTCTTTTCCTGCAGAATTGAGAAGGCAGTGTCAAAAGAGTTGCTGGAATTACAGAGTATTTTTCCAGAGATGACTGATTAGAAACATCAGTGTCATGAGTGTCTACTCCTGCTACAAGGAAACTCAGAAACAAAGAAATCTTTTCAGGATCACAAACAGTATTCAAATACTTTTAATTTGAATTTAAATTAAAGATTTGTATATGATAGCCCTTCCAAAACTGAAAGGGAAGTCTGTTTATAAAATAACTTGATACTGTTTGGCATAACAATGTATCAGAAAATGTTTGCTCGTGGATCATTATTCAGTGGAGGTTATTTAAATATCATACAATACTGACTGTTGAGAATACAGGCAGGCAGTTAATTTCAAAAATTCAGGTCAGAATTCTTAAAGATAGGACTGAATTAATAAGTTTCCCTGCAGTAGGTAAAATGTCAGCCTGTGGTGGTTTTTCCAAGAGAAACACCTGCGTAACTTTAGCTTGTGGAAGATGATGCAGGAGTCTTACCTTAGCCAATTTGAGATTCTGATCTTCCAGAACTAGCACATCTTCTTCCAATTTCTTCAATTTGGCCTCTGTGGTCACTTTTTCTAGCTGCAGCTTCTGCCTTGCGCTTTCCTCTTCCTCAAGCTGCTCCTCTAGTTCCTTCACAGCAGAAAAAAAAGGTATTTTTCAGTGCTGCTCACCAACCCATGGATCAGCACAGTAGCAATACTAGAATGGAAGGTTTCTTCACCCTTCTTTCAAGGTATTATCAGTAGGTCCTAGAGTGACATCTCTGTCGTGACTTAATGAAACAATACTGCATGCCAACCAACACATTTTCTAGCAGAATAAACAATGCTATTTTGCAAAGAACATTACCATCCCTAAAACAAAACAAAGACTTCTCTTAATTATTTGAGAAGTGGCCATCACCTTACCCTCAAGAATGGAACAGCTCATTCCAGATGACTGACCGAAGGCCTCAGGCTCAGCACCAGAACTGCTGTGTTCTATTGCTGTTTCCACAGATGGATTTTCCCATGCCTCTTTTTCCCCTCCCTTCTCTTCCATTTCCCTCTAAGCTGAGACAAAAGAACCACTCTAACCCTTACTATCCTCTTTACTGACCAGAGACAGCATTCCTAGGGCATTACCTGGATGTTCTGCTGCATTTTCTTCTTTTCAGCCTGAAGATGTTGACACCGTTCTTCCTCTTCCTCCACCCTTGCTTCCAGGTCATGACATATCTCCTCCAGTTCTTGTTTCTTGGCTGTCAGGCGAGCTCTTATCTCCTCAGCTTCAGCACACAGTTCAGTTTCTGCTTGCAACTGTTCCTGCAGCTGCATCTTCTCTGCCATTAGCTACATTGGATGCAAAGTCAGAAATGAGACAAGCTCCAATTTACCAAAGCACTTAGCAATGTGTGTTAAGTGAAGTTCTATGCTCCTCTGTTCCAGTTACAGTTTTAAACACTGCAGCAGTCCTCTGCTGTTAATCAAAGGCTAAATATCAAAACACAGTTTTAGGTGTGTGTTCTCCTTCACAAATTAGGCGCTGCAACCATGTATCATTCATAAATTTCTCAAGACCACATCCATTTGAAATATGGATATTGTCTATTTCCCCTTACAAAAGTAACAAATAATTATCAGCCCCATGGAAAAACAACCCTGCTCCCACCTTCTGTGTTCCAAACAGAAAGGATTCCATTAATGCCAAGACTGAATTAAACCAGCTTGCTGTAATACTCAGCCAAATGAGATTCTTTTTTCATATAATGGCAACAGAAGGGCAATAGGTAGTCACTGTACAAACAGACCTGCTGCAGGAACTGAGCTGGGAAGAAGGGAAAAGGAAAGTGACCAAGAGGCAGCCAAGTCATGTTCCAGCAAGTTGGAATCCTGCAGCTCGTCCATCAGACCAAGAAAGCAAAGGAGGTGCTCTCAAGCAATTGGACAGGTGGGGAGAGAACAACTTTTACACATCAGGTTTGCAAACTCACCTGGGCCTGGAAGGTCTCCATCTCACTCAGTCTATTTTCTGCAGCCAGCTGCTTCTCCTTGACCTTTATTAGCTCTTCTTCCTTGGCCATCATTTCCTCCTCCTGTCTGCTTACTTGCAGAAGGGGCTTCACCTGAAAGGGAAACCAAGGGAATGAGATGTGTATAAGGAAAAATGAAATAATGAAGAAATGCTCTTGTACTTGAGATAAGCATTGAATAAAACATTTCAGGTAAGTGTCATATTTGAAGGACTGACCAACTGTTTTGCTGTGAACATTGGGGGAATCAGACAGGACTAGATATTACCTACTCTGCCAATAGCACACTTTCTGCCCATCTATTTATTCTCCTCCAGGATGGGATGCATCAGGAAAGGATTCAGTAAATTCCAGACCCTCAAGGATTAAGTAGTAATAGCAAGAGAATAAAAAAGTTGCCACACAATGAGGAAATTCACAGGTAAGTCATGTCATATAGGTGGACTTCTGTAAGGACTTTGGCATGGTACCCCACAAGATCTTTTTCTCTAAACTGAAGAGATATGGATTTGACAGGTGGAGTGTTTAAAAAGGGTATTCTGCCCCTCTGCTCTGCTCTGGTGAGACCCCACCTGGAGTGTTGCATCCAGGTCTGGGTTTTCATTCCTCAGCCCAGGAAAGATATGGACTTGTTTAAGTGAGTCCAGAGGGTCACAAAAATGACCAGAGGGCTGGAGCACCTCTGCTATGCAGACAAGCTGAAGGAGTTGGGGCTGTTAAGCCTGGAGAAGAGAAGGCTCCAGGGAGAGCTCAGAGCATCTGTCAGTACCTAAAAGAGGGTTCACAAAATAGAGGGGGCCAAACTTGTTAGGAAGGCTAACAAGTTTGACAAACTTGTTATGACAAAACAAGGCATAATGGTTTTAAGCCAACAAAGAGTAGATTCAGACTAGATATAAGGAAGAAGTTTTTTACAATGAGGGTGGTGAAACACTAGTACAGGTTTTCCAGAGAGATGGTGGATGGATGTCTGATTCCTGAAAACATTTAAGGTCAGGTTGGATGGGGCTCTGAGCAAACTGATCTAGTTCAAGATGTCTCTGTTCATTGCAGGGGGACTGAGATGATGTTTAAAGGTCCCTTCCAACCCAAACTATTCTATTATTCTATAAAGAAACAAGCATCATTCAACTCTGTTTCCCCCATCAAAATCCCTTAGAAGTCATTTCATAGGAAGGAGAAAAGTGTAAATTCTACTCTCAAAAACCAAGAAATCCCATGCATTTAGAAAAAAAGACCTTTTCTTTGTGTGTTCATTGTCTTTATAAAGGTGAAATGTATGCAATTGTAACAGCAAGATCAGACCTCAGTGCTTTTCCTTTGCTCTTACAACCCCGGACAAAGAGATGGCAAACCACCCCCGTAGTAATAACTTTTCCTTAGTTAAATCGATCCACACTGCAAGCGACTCATTGAAATGCCATACCACCAAAGCAAGTGATCCCCTTACTCAGGCATAAAACAAAGACATGGCTATTGCTTTTCCACAATATTACTTGGATGTAGCTTTGTATCTGTTTTATGCAGTCATATTTCAGCTATAAAGCACACTATGACATTCTCTGCCTACACAAATCAAGGTGCAGTTGCAAGCCAACCCAATTGCAAAAGAGAGTGATTTTTGTGCTCTGGTTCAACCTGAGAAGCTGAAATTGCAACCAAACTGTCAAAATTGCATGGGGAAAAATATTACCTTGGTGAACAACCTCCACCACTGCCAGTTCCGCAGTTTCAAATAAGCAGCACAGTTTCTCTGAAGCACTTTCATAGCTGTCAGCTGCTGCTGCCGCTTGGCAAAGGCTCTGTGAAGCAAGTGGAAGTTAGACAAAGGAACCCAGAACCAGCACACAATTCACATCATCAAGCCCTTTCTTAGATACGTCAACGTTTTTTCTTTAGAAGGTTCCCGCCCAAAAAACCAGCACAGTTTCCAGTGAACTTTCTCTTGATTTTCAATTTTTTTCTGCTCAGGTAAGAGCGGCTATTCTTTCCTTAATCTAATTTCTTATTAGAAAAAAATTTCCCTCATGTCTTCTAATCTGAAAAGCTTTCAGATTTTATCTTCACTTCCAAAAAGGGTTATCAGAAGCAGAGGTGTGTTTTCCCACCAAACTGACAGGTGCTAATTTTGTTCTTAGAACTGTACCATTTGCAGCCCTACCTAACAGCTTAAGAGAAATCCTACACCTCCTCCCTCAGTACTGTACTAAGACTTTTCCATTTGCACCTTCACAGCACTTCAGTCAAAAACGTGGTCTGCTGCACAGCATTCTTACAGAGAAGAACGGACTTGACTGCTTAGGTAGTTTGTGGGATACAGCACACAGAGATTCTTGCACGTGCCAGAAGCCTGGCATTTCAAGGATGAGAAAACCCTAAAAGACCATCAACTGTTATATACAACAAATAAATAATGACCTTTCTGACAAAAAGTAATTTCTAGACATAATAATTTTTTTTTTTTTTTTTTTTAAGATAAACCTGTACCTGAATGGGAGAAATACATGTTTATGATGTACTTTAAAAATTATGGTACTTACTTTCTGGCCAGGTAGCCTCTGCAACATGCTTGGAATCCAATAATGACATCTGTGATCTTCAGGTCTCTCTCTTCTTCAAGATGAGCAAGGACTCCAGCTCTGAAAAACACTTTACTCTGTCCAATTCTGTAAAGGTTGGAATCCAGCTCCAATGCTTTGATCTAAAAGGAGAGAGAGAAGAATTAATGTCCTGCAAAGACTGCTTGACGTGAAATATCACAAAACATATTTGAGGCTTGTGGCTCTAAGACAGCCCTTCTCTACAATGAGCTGGTCAGGCCAACCAAAGTTGCTAACTCCCAATAAAGTCCTGGCCTATCCCAATTAGAGGAGCTGGAGCTCAGCCAAGCACAGCATCCAATGGAGGTAACCAGAAACAGAAAATATAACAGAAAGCATAATTTAATACAGTATCACATCAAGTACTCAGAATACAAGGATGCTGTGAGGAATGCATGTCTAGTCCTGAGAGCCCTCTTCCCTTCCTAGAAGAAAGATCTGTTGATCCTTCCTATTTACTTTTTCTCAGTCCTATCTTTGTCAAAAACAGACATCTCAGCCCAACCTTCCTTCCAAGGATTTGCTGCCAATGCTTATATTAGTTAAGAAGAATCAGCTATACTACTCTAAGACAGAAAAAGGGAATCCCTTATAGTCAAAGTTCAGTTCAAGCCTAGTCATCAAGCTAGAGACAAAGCTTTACCTTTGAAGCAGGCAATTCAACAGAAACTAATTGGAGCCTTTGCTGAAAGCATTTGTCAACAGCAGGCCATTACAAAAAGTTTACTGAAGCTCATACTTTAAGCATGTGCTAAAGATAGCATTAACGCTTCTAAGCATTTTGATTCTATGAATACTGCTGGCATCTCAAAGTGTATGCATCTGTGGAAACAGAAAGATCCTCTTTGCCTAGGATTATTGAACCTCATGCTAGACAAAAGCCTCCATCCATGAAGCCAAGAGGAAGCTTTTTTCACCCTTCTCTCAGACAAAACATTTGACTTTGGAATTTTGGTCTGTGAGTACGAGTTATATTTAGCACGCACAACTCCAACTTTTAAACCACACCCATAAAGTTTACTCTACTCAATTAGAGTTTCTGGGATGTTTTACCATCAGCACGCAAGCCTGCTTTCCGTCCATAAATCCTTTGGGAATTGCATTTGGAGTTAAGATTTCATATCTGAAAACGAGAAAGCATCAGACTAGTCACACGAGTGTATTTGAAAACAATAAAACAAAATAAATCAGTACGGATTCCTATGCCATTATGAGTTCAACAGTTTTTCAAAAAACGCTGCACCTCCAGACACCAGAGCGTGAAGCAGTAGTCTTGGACAGGGTCCTCTACACTTCACCTTAACTACACCCTTACTAGAGAAATCAAAGATGCTTTTGGGAGGCATTGTGACAGGGAATACCAAGGTACAGATGCATTGTCTTTGAAAAACTGGCAATCTAGTTGCAATAAAAGGCTTCCACTTTTGTACTTATGTCTTAACTCTGCCAGGCTAAAGACTGCTTCAGATTCTTTTTTAGGACTCACCTTTGTCTGAATTCCTGGAATACAACTCTGTTGGGGAAACCTTGACGACAAATACGGATTCCCTCCAGCACTCCATTACAGCGAAGCTGGTCAAGGACCAAGTGGGGGTCTAGTTTTCCAGCCTAGTGAGGAAAATGTATATTTTATGAATGCCACAAAGCTTTTACAAAAAGGGCTTACCCCCTTGCCTCACCCTCTCTCTTTTTTGTAAAGCAGCCAGTTCTCTCTTTTCCAGTTAGAAGCAGTGGAAAGCTTTTATGCTACTTTGAGAAGTGCAAAGATCAGTCTCCAAAATTTTAGTAAGCACACAGTTATTTAGGATGACCTTAAAAAAATACCCTGAAAAAACAGGGCCTCTTCCAGCTCTCTTGTAAAATCTGACAGAAGGTATCAACCCAGCCACATGCCCCAGGAAGCCCATGGAAGAATGCACGGGCTGTGCTGTTACAACATCTTTACCTTTTTCTCATGGTTGGGGATAATGCAACGGACGAAGTTGGGGTTGGTGTTCCTCAAGGTAGCCATCAGTTTAGCCAGCTGTTCTTTGTAGAGCTGTCCCACTGTCCGGAACATTCCCTTCCTGGTTTTAAAGGCCCCTGGCAATGCTGTATCTGACATACCAGCTACCTGATCCAGCCCAACAATACGGTCCACTAGAGAGAGCACAGGAAAGAGCATTAAAATTCTCCCACAAACAAAGGAAGCATTGCAACATACAAAGAACATCTGGGTAGAACAGGATAAATGAGAGGAGCTGCAGGATCCTTTTTGCTTCATCTCTACACAGATGTCGACTCCTGTACAAAATTTGTGCAGGGATAGGAGCAGGAAGGAAAAGAAAGCATCAGCTCACTACAGGAAGTTTGAGTGATGGAGTCAAACTTAATCCCAAACACATTCTACTGATGCCCTGGATGGCAGCACTGGAAGAGCAATCTAGAAGTGAGTTTCGGACGCTTCTACTTGCTTAGCTTAGAATGAAAAACAACAAACCAAGAGTTCTAGCTGCTAGCCCAGCAGAGTCAACTATTAGTTAACTCTGATCCAGAAGGGGCCACAGATAGAGAAAAAGCCCAGCTTCACTCTTGCATTACAGGCAGAACTGTCAAGACCGACGATCAGAAAAGTTGTATCTACTCAAACTAAACAAACACAGTAAAAGGCATGACCAAAACCAAACCTCAGGATACCACTGCTTGAGTTGTTTTTGGAGTACAAGTATTCTATGACACAGACATGAACAACAGCACTAGGACAAAGTCAGAACTCCCTGCCCCAACAGTTTCCCCACTATGCCACAGTGACACCCAAGCATTGATGAAAGTATCACCTTGATGGATGAACACCACATATTTTTTTTTCCTCAACAGAAGTCAGCTAGATCTGATAGCAGCAGGGGCAAGAAGAAACTAAAGTTTTACTTTTTCTCATTGCTTTTCCACATGGAGATAAAAATTCACCCATCCAGCAAAAAACAACTGTATCACTATAAATTTCCACACCTCCAATACACTTTAAACAAGAGCTTCAAGCTACTCTTCACCATCTTTAGTGGCTGGCTGATGCCTACACTCAGGCTCCCAATCTTCACTTCAGAAAATACTAGAAAGAATATTCTCATTTACAGCTAATATTAGTAAAAAACTGTTCACTTCTAGAGCAGCTGTTGGAATAGGGTCAAGGTTGTCTTATCAGAAAGAAAAGAAGGTTATGTTACTAGATGACATCACAGGGAAATCCACAGAAGTGCATCCCAGACTGTGGCTGTGCCAATCCTCTTAATCTTGAGCCCTGCAATCTACTTCAAGATAGCGAAAAAGACAGTCCCTTGCAACAGAAGATCCAGCTAAGAACAACAAATGAAAACTGATAAGCTATGGTCAGTTGACATTTCAAGACCAAAAGCAGTCTCACACAGCAAAGGCCTTGTGAGGCACAACTTGCTGATGGCCATTTTTCATCCAGTATGAGTTCCTTTGCCAAACTTCCTTTTAAATGATCAGCTGTTGAAGTGAAATCTCAGTACTAAAACCAACATTAAACTGGATTTCAGTTTCTATGTAGCCTCAGAAATCTTCCTTCCGTATCTTGCAAGAAACACAGCTGTGCTACAGGCAGGTATGACAAGTTGACAAGGATTTACTTTTAGCTGCTCCTACCCAAGCTATGCAAGAGCAACTTTTAGCACCTGAATGTGTCTACATTCTTGTATCCACTTTCAAGGTGAGTTTTACTTTTGTTTTAAGGTCCATGAGGAGCTACTAGCACAAAGCAGAGGAAATGAACAAGACAGGCAGGTATGACAAAGGGACAAAGAGAAGTTAACGGAAGCATTTCTTGCATGGCTCTAGGATGCATCACACACATGACACGACAGCTGAGTTTCTCAGTCACCTGGTTCTAGATGAAGAATAGGAAAGTGTTGATAGAAATAGGCTCTCTGAACCTTCTGCATCTCTGCAACAGACAGAGACGTCAAAGAAAACCTACCACAGAAAGTGACAGTAACAGTAAGACTCAAAAGCAGATAAACCCAGAGAAGATAGAGTAAAATACTGAACAACACTGCAGAAAGGGCACACTTAATTGCAGGACTGAAAACAGATTCCACATCAGATCTTGAGTTTTGCAGCTATGCAAGCTGCTGGCTCATAAAGGTGCTTTCATATTTTATCCCAGCATTCTTCATTTTGAGACAGAATTGCTATACATGCAGCAAGCTTAGGAGAAGTTGATGCAAGTGAACCTTTCTCTTGAGTTACAGTGAACTTTTAATGAAATACCATGATCTAAGCAAAGGATGTTCCAGTTAATGCTCATCTTGGTGGCTTAGTCTTCAGGGGGAAAAAAGCAAAACAGCTCATCACAAACTTTTGATGCTTAAACTCTTTCACACACAAAAAAGAGCAAACAAATGAAATGAAGTTTAATTACATACCATCTTTCCACAGCTCAGACACAAACTTATCCGATGACTGATGGAGAAGGGTAGCAATGTTATCATTCAGCGGATCCATGTTCTTCATCAGCCATTCATCTGCCTTATAATCCACCTGGAGAAGATAAACACATCAAGAAGCTTGGGGGGTGATTTTCTGCAGCCCAAGATCCAACAACATCTGGCACAGTCTATAAAAGTATCACTGTGGTTTGCACGACAACAGATTACCTAACCATTCTTGGATTTGCCATCTAAGTAAGAACACCTACAAATTTCCAACCCTTACAAAAAGCTGCATGTTCTGTTCTGTCAGTAAAGGGAATGGATTTGCAATGCTAGCTTCTACCATGCAGAGTATGACCAAAAACAACTCCATCAGCATTTCTGGTGAGGAAGTCTTGATGTAAGTTTCCAAAAAGTACCTCCAATCTCACCAAGTAACAGAGAACAAATTTAAACTGCTGTCAGTTTGACATGTCTTGAACTATAAATATTGATACAACTCACAGGCAAATCTCCTTAGGCCCTGTAAGCTCCTCTGCAATGGAACATTTTCATGAAATCTTCTGATGGTTTCTCATAGGCAACCATTTTGGTAAGTAGCCATTTCTAAGAAGCAGTTGTTATGAATTAAGCATTCCAACTTTCACATTTTAGTTATTAATTCTTTACCTTGCCAGCGTAATGTATGATACAGAAGTCAGCTTTGTCTTTCAGCTGTTTTGGCTTCTGAAATTTGGGGTGGGTGCCTTGTTCTTGAACAACTTTTTCCACAAAGCTTTTGTCTGTTGCTTTTGGGAACCAGCACTCTTCATCCAGCAGAGCCAGTATACCAGGAGGCCCAGCCTTAAAGAAGGAAAACATCAAAACATGATTAACACCATGACTACAACAATAATTAACACCTTTAGGAGGCTAGAGGAAAAAGGAAAGGATACCTAAGCCTGATGCACATCACATTCACCTCTTGTGTGATATCAGTTAAACTACTTCCATTGTAATAGAAATTGTTAATAGTTCTTCAATATCCTCATCTGAATTCTGAGCATTTTAATGAGAAAGTCTCTTCTGTGACATTTGTCTAGGTTGTTTTTTCGGAAAAAATATTTTTTAATAGAAGAAATATTATTACACAGTTCTCTAAATATATTCAGGTGTCTAAATAGATAAGGCCATAGCAGAAAGTTTCACAAACTAGTCCTTACTACTGGAACTTCTACTATGAAATTTGTAAATTCTAAGTTTCATTAGAGCAGAATGAAAGCAACAGAGATTCACAGCTTCTCATCACACCTGTAGCTAAGTAAGGAAGTTCACACTACTTATGGCAAGCTGCACCTAAATCTAGCACCATTCAGACCTACATAAGTGAGGACAACTTAGTGAGAGGAAGCCGTGGCTGACTGGATCTGTTTTCATGCAGTATTTCCTACAGAACCGATACTAACAGCCTTACTGGTGACACACTTTCAGACAAAGAAGAAACCGTTTGCTACTGCTTCTAATCACATTACAGTGTCAGTGGAGGATTACAAAAGCTAGAGGGCCAGTTTCCAACCTACAGACAGAGGTGATGTCCTCAATGACAAAATCAGTGCAGCCATTTCCTGACAGACGGTAAAACAACAAACTTACCGGCTTCTCTATGAGGTCAATGCAGGGCTGCAGATCCAGGCCAAAGTCAATGAAATTCCACTCTATGCCCTCCCTCTGGTACTCCTCTTGCTCCAGAATGAACATGGTGTGGTTAAAGAGCTGCTGCAACTTTTCATTTGTGTAGTTAATACACAGCTGCTCAAAGGAGTTCAGCTAATGAGGAAAAAGGTAGAAAGATGTTTGAGCAATTGCTTGTGAAGACACACCTTCCATTCTCTTAGCATAAAAGATCATGTCTGTGGTTCAGGAATCTAAGCTAGAGTGGGGCAGACAGTCCACTGTCAATAACCCCTTTGGATATGAGCTGCCTGTTCTGTCACGTGCCACTGCACACTGCTGCAATCCCTAGGGAAATTCATACGTGTTGGTTCTCAGACTTTGCAAAAGAATGTTTAGCTGTAAACAGCAGAAGAATTACTGCAGCTACTTAACCCGGGAACAGAAAGGACTCTGGTTTTCTCACAAATGCAGAGCCAGCAAGTCCTCTTCATAGGAAGAAGCAGCAACAGAAGCCTGAAGACAAATTTTTTAAAGCATGTGGACTGGAAAGCCCCTTTTTAATTGTTATATAAAATCAGAGCAAGGAAAGTGAGGGAAATTTCTTCAAAACTTCCAGATTTCTTCAAACAGTAAGGACAAGGTTAATAACCCACAGTGCATTTTTATGTCTGACCACACAAAACATAATGCAGCTTCCTAAGAGAGTGGTCCTGTTGTACTTCCTCCATATTTCAATAATTCCTAATTATGTTACTTCTGTTCCTCTTCTTTCACGAGACCTAGTAACTGTGAAACTAAAGGTACACCGATCCAGAGGGGGAAGGAAACAAATATACCCCCCCCAAAACCCAACCAACAACAAAAAACCCCCCAACTTTTTTATGTCTCAGTTTTCTAGCTCATGAATAAATTGGTCCAATTCATTTTGCAGCTGTTCATGAGCTAGACCCAGCATAACATAACACAGGAGCTACCTGGCTGGGATAATGGCAGGATACTCCTTTTCTGATGGCAGTCTGTGGCTGCTTCAGATTATAATGCAAACCACATCCTATAATTATTTCAGAGAATCCCACAACAGTTTAGCCTAACAGTGCACTGTCATCTAGAGAAGGAGTTCCCATTCCCCCTCTCTCCCTCAACTTTCCTTCAGTTCTTCCTCTCCTACACTTCTCTTGCATGAGATTTGATGCTGACTCCCCCTTTTTGTGGGCTTCACATCCTTTCCAAGAGTATGTTATTTTCCAGCTGTAAAGCTATTTCCTTCAGCGGTCTTTGCTCCATGTTAAACTGTGCTGAGTGCAAGGACCTGACATCTCCTTACCTCAAAAATCTCAAAGCCAGCAATGTCAAGGATTCCAATGAAGGATGCACCCTGTCTCTTGGTCTTATCCAAAGCCTTGTTGATGCGCATCACCAGCCACCGGAACATCCGTTCGTAAGTGGCTTTAGCCAGGGCTTCAATGGCAAAATCAGCCTGAACAGCAAACAGAAAAACATCAGGAGTTGCATTACAAACCAAAAAAAGGCACAGTTTACACTGTTTCAGGATCTAGCAGCACAAAAGTAGTCTGAAATTTTTTTTCTCCACCAGGAAATTCACTGAACAAGGCTTATTTCAGTTTATTCCCAAGGAAAAGTGGATGGCATAGTGATATTCCATATACAAAAGCAAAGAATTTGTCTCTAAATTAGTGTGTCAATACCAAATTTCAGGATCATGCCTGCTGGAGAAAACAAGAGCTGGTATTAAAGAAAGAAAAACTATGCCCACTTCCAAAGACTCTAGTAACATGGAGTATTTCATAGGCCCAAAGAAATGAATGTAAATTCTTTCGTAACTTTGCATTTACAAAGCCAAATCCCTCCCTGCCACTACCCTATCTGTGTTTGACACAAGTACCATGTGTAGTAAGAAATCAAACATCAAAAGGGAAAGGCAGCATGGAAAGGCAACCTGTGACTTTTCCTAGACTTCAATCTCTTACCAATCCCATCTATGTTACAGGGGCATGTCTCTTTGTTTAGAGGATAATGCTGTGTTCATAAAGAAGCCAGGCAATGAGTAAGCACAGGGGTTTGCTCCATTCAAGAAGGCCACTAGCTCCTAGGTCAGGTTTCATTTACAGCACAACCAGTCAAGAGGATTACAAAATTTGCAATTAATTTCAAGGGTGAGCTGCAAATTCTTCTATCTTAGTAGCTGACCTACTCAAAAAATAGTGCTTTCTATTGCACCAACTTGAAAATGTCAGCCTTGCATACCACATTGCAACTACTAACTCCTCAGGGACAGCCAGTCACCAAAATTAGGGGACTTGTGTTCTCTTTCTTTTTTGATGAGAAAAAGCACTAAGGGACAGGGTGAATTCTGTCTTTATACAGATTACACGAGCAAGCAATATATTATGCTACAACATTCAAGTATGCTTGTCATACACTGAGATCATAAAAATGGTTAGTAAACACTACAGAAACCTCTGATACATTCATTAACTGTGCAGCAGTAAGATTAGAGACCAAGTACTTATTTATTTTTTGAGAATGCCTACCTGCTCTTTGGTCTGAGCTTTCTGGACATAATCTCGTCCAACTTTGATGCGAGGAGTCAGGATGCCTCTAGTGAAATCTGTCACATTGATACCCAACAGGTGAGCCACCTTCTGAGCAGCTGAAGATGGTAGGAAGAAACAAAAATATTAGTATTATTCTGTTTTTCTCACAGAAAGCAAGAGAAAAACACTCTGGCAATGGTCTTTAGAATCAGGAAACAGCTTACAAAAAAAAATTAAATGAAGAACAGGTTGCTGAGACAAAGTATCCTCCTAACCAAAAAAAAGTCCAAAAAACCCCTTTTGCAACCCATACTACAGGGTTATTTTCTCCAGAAGCTGTCAGAGTACATTTGAAGCAATAGCCTCATACTACTAAGTCACAACACAGAAGCTTTATAAAGGTCACTGTCCGTAATCAATTTAAAAATACATCAGATAATGGATTTCTTAATCAAGCGAATTGTTCTGTCTTCATCTACTGATTAGTCTTCGAGGCAACTCTCTATTTCAGCTTCAAGATCCAAAACCCAAATGATTTACTCTCCTCCCTAAAATGCCATTTAGACCACATTTTTAATAATAACAGCCAAAAAATCCCCACTTAAGAGATAAATTAGCAACCTTTGCACTTCTGCAGTACATCTACAATGAAGGTCTGAGTCAAGTCTTCCAACAAATAGTCTTCTATCACATGAGACATGGCACTATTTACACATTCAACAATGGGCAGTGCAATTAAAATAAGTACACACACTTTATACCCACCATAAAACTACCCACCACCTCACTCTTACAGCTGCCAGACTACCTACACAGGCAGCAAAGAACGTTCCTTAAAATCTGATAATATAGGTTTGAAAGAGCAATTACTGTAGCTCGTTTAAAACACACACTCCACATATTCCAGTAGAGTAATCCTTTTCATCTGTTCATCACGTGTACTTCCTGCCTAGCCCTGACACAAGAACAGTGCCACATTCCTGCCCGTGGGTGGCTGCAAACACCCGCCTGGCAGAACACTGGGTATTTGCATGGAGCATGCCAGCTCCTCTGACAAATAATCCACCTTACGGAAAAACAGGGCTCCAGCATTCCATACATACTGCAATACATTCTCCCACTTGCAAGAACTTCCTGTAGGCTTTTTTACTGCACTTTTCTTTGGTGTGGGGGAGGAGATTGGTTACCTGTATTGTCTGGCATAGAGGCTTGGTCTGTATTACGCTCCTTCTTGAAGGCTATGTTGCCAAGTTGAAGAACACCTGAGATAACCTTCAGCAGACCTTTTAAAATAATAATAGTAGCTTAGCATCAGACATCACCAAAAGCCTTGATACGACCCAGTTACCTTTCCTGACATGGTTAAAAGGCCCATCTCAGCATCCCAAAAATCCTTCTGAAATTTGGGAAAAAACACCACAGGCTATTCCTCTAAATAACTCCCATTCAGGACAAAGGACTTCCCTTGTCATTCCTATGCAAGACTAAACAGCCTAGAAATTTACCCATTCTCAACATCACTATGAAACAGTGAGAGACAGGACAGAGGGTAAAGTGCCACCTACAACATCTCTATTTTTTAATAAAACACTTATTCTCTGCTTGAGGGTCAAAACTCACTCAAATTCGATATTCAATTTTCCTCAACAGTCATTGTTGAACAGAGGAAAGAGACAGTTAGGAGAACAGCCTATTTAAAGATTTTGTTTCTTTAACCCTGTAACACTTTTGATTCCCTGACCAAGATCTGTAGTCCTTACAGACACATATTATAATGTACAGAAGGCAGCAGGATGTGGGCGAAAGTGCCTGTACCGTAACTATTACTAATTATATGCTGAAGCACCCCACCCCATTGCTAATGATATATTCATATTCTTCAAATGATGCACGTCAAAAAAGCACCATCAGATGCCAAGACAGGGAAGACAGTGTCAATTCAATTTTCACCATGTATCAATCAAAGCTCATTGCATAATAGCTTCCAGTTGCCTTGAGCAAAGTAAACTGCCAGTCACTGAAAGGGGATCTTACAACAAAGATTTTTTTGTCCCCCAATTTCTACCTGTTTATGCTGATTTTGGCATAAACAGCATGAATTTATAGCAGGCTGGATTGTAAAGAGCAGTATTTATGGCACGGGTACATATTCCCCACAGCCACAAGAGCTGCAGCCTCCAGCAGAGGAGGTGGTGACCTCAAACCACAACGGATGCTTGCCTGCTTCAGCGTAGAGAGTAACAGCCCTAACTTTAGAAGACCACATACATTTTGAAAGTGAGACTTTGCAGAACACTGAGTCCCAATGAGTGAGGCAGATCACGAACGAGAGAGCACGGAGCTCTGGTGAATACGTATCACTTTGTGCTTTGTGCTGGCTGTGTGCAATTCTGTTTTCACTATCATGCTACTGTGCTCCCAGTATCAGACAATATTAATTTCTGATCAGCAGTTCAGTGTTAAGCTGGAAAGAAAGGCACTATGACCAGCCCATTCTCAAAGGACTAATCCAGCAGTGGTTGGATCAGATACTTTAGAGCCACTGCTAAGGGATAGGGGGAGCACACAAGCCATGCACTACATAAGAGAATGAGAGGATTCTTGTATCTTGGATGTGTTTTTCATAAATTGAGTATACAAGCCTCAGACTGGGAACAAAAACAGCAAGCAGAAGCATGTTTTTATTAGCTGCTTGACTTCTGAAGTTAACTGTATAACCTGAAACTGTGCTGGTAGATCCTGAGGTGGGTCACTCCAAAGTCACTCAATTTTGTTATTTGCACACTGTTCACTTGGGGAAAGGGGGGCAGGAATGGACACAAGCAAAACAAAACCAACAAAAACCCTAAACAAAAAGTTAACAAATCAAACCAAAACAAAAAAAGAACATCAGAACAAAACAGCTCAAGAGCCATGGCCCATTCCCTCTTTTATTCCTTGCATATTCATACCTATCTGCTCTTCATCCGGGATGCTCATGATCTTCATTGCCTCCATGGTCTCCTGAAACATGTCTTTGTCTTGCTGACCCGGGATCGTAACGTGCCCATTGGAAAGGAAGCGGTATTTGTTGTAAGGCTCCAGCAGCAGATCATCTTAGGAAAGAATTGACAAAGAAGCTGACATGGATTTTTTTTTAAACAGACAACAAGCTACCACCAGTACCAAATTTCTGACTTGCATACACTACCAGGTCCTGGATGAATCTGGGATTAAGCCCAGTTTTACTTCAGGCTGAACATTTAATGTATTTTAGACAAACAGAGAGTTTTTCTGTGTTATTTCCTGCTCTTCCTTCCTCTGGACTACTCCACCAAAGCAGTGTCACTCATCATTATGCCCTAAATCTGTAAACAGCAGGGATTAACTTGAAAGTAAATTTACCTTTAATTTCAGATACCTCATTTGTTTCAAGTCAGATAAAAGTTAATATATTAACTCTTGAAACAGTAGCAGCTACGAGAAAGTCCTCTCCTTGTGTCATTCCTGCAGATCAATCTGCAGCTCTTGCACAACACAGACCCAGATTACCAGGCTGAGGTATTAAAGCAAGGTGTGCTGGGATCCCAGACTGCTAGAGCTGCTTAGAGGCTTGCAGATTTGCTCCCCTCAGTTCCATGCCGAGTACATCACAGCAGGACCACTCTTGCACCAGAATGGTTTACATCATGCAAGACTAGACTAAACACGGGACAGTGATTTAGATAAGGAAGGGCGTAGAGTCATTGCTGGCAAGATGACAAGTGCAGGAAGGAACCAGAGAAGCAAGTTTTCAGGAACTGAGAAGTGCAGGGGGAGGGCAGATGGATGCATGAGTGCATAAAGAAGTGGAGGAGAGCTGACCATATCTAAAAGGCAGAGAGAAGGAACTGTGAAGGAACAGGTCCTAGTCTACAAGTGTTCTGAACCCCCTACTGTTGTAGTTATGGGACTCTCTCATCACAACACAATCATACTTACTCTTCAAATGCTCCCCTGCCCCAGAGAGCAGGTAGTAAAAGATGTGGAAGGTTCTCTCCTCTTTGGCCTGGCGAATTGCACGTGACTTCTCCAGCAGATCTTCAGAGAGTCAAGGCATATGACAGGACATACAAATCACTTCCTATTCTAAAGTAGGAGAAAAAACTACCTGATGTTCTCTTTATGCCAATTGACAGGGGTATTGACTTAGCAGTCATTATCAGTCAACAACCCACTGAGCTTCTGGTCCCAGTTCTGCCACCCTCTGAATGATGACTATGGTAAGAGAAACTTAACTGGTAAGAAACAAAAAAAAGTGGCCATCAATCCCCACTTGCCTTGGACAGAAGTGAGAGTGACTTACAAAATTCCACACCTATTCGTATTGCTGCAGTTTATGCTTGCATGTCATCTCTCAGGATCAGAATTCATTCATTCATTCTGAAAAGATCTGCACCATGATCACAAAAGGTCACAAAATACTATTACGAAGAAACAGGAGACTATAACAGTGATCTTCAGAGCAGAAATTTAGAGTGCTTACAACCACCTTCTCAACCTAAGTCAGTTGTGAAGAGACTGCTAGCTACCATTTCTGTCGCCTCTAGAGCCTTGAACTTCTCCTTTCAAGGGGTTACAGAAAGGATACAGGTCTCAATATTGGCTCCAACAATGTAGCCGTTGACATCAAAGTTGATTCTGATAAATTTGCCCTAAGAGGAAGACAATAGCATTAAAATTAGTATATATTCCATCTGGTAAGAGCAGTAAACAGCAGAGGTAAACCTTCTCTTTTTAATCCAGGAAAGGAAGCTTGGAACAGGTCAGGCAGGTTTTAGGCAAAGCATAAGGTCAACCAATAGGCAATGCCTGCTGATCACAACAGTAATTTAACAAAAAAGACACCAAGCACTTCCAGACACTTCTGTCATTGTGAGAGCCTACAACTCAAATCACTATGGTTCAACCTAGATTTCCCACAAGCAGGGTCCCTTCAATTTCACATGTTACACACTACCTTGACAGTTCCACCTCTTTCAATGTTAGCTTCAACCATTTTTATTTAGCTCCAGCTCCCCCACCTGTCTCTCAGATGTTGCCCATTGCTCTCGAGAGCAAGCACAATAAGGACCAGTATTTGCTCTCCAGGATAAAACTGACTGTAATGATTACAATAAAAATCAGCACAGATGATCCTGGCACAGGGTCTGGTTTTTTTCATTGTAGAGACCTAAAAGATCTGTTCTGGATAATTCACTGAATGAAATCAACTTCCCAGATTAATTTAAAGGAAGTCACTCAATTATTCTATCTCTGACAGCAATTCACCCAAAAGCAGAATACTCTGGAGAGTGTGAAATACACTTTTGATGCACTTTTTGAATACACTCATCACATAATAATACTCACAAATCTTGAGGAGTTGTCATTTTTTACTGTCTTGGCATTTCCAAAGGCCTCCAGGATGGGATTAGCCTGGAGCAACTGTCTCTCCAGTTCTCCCTAGAGAGAAATCCAAAATTAATAAAGTAGGTAGTGGTTCACTGCATTAACCTTGGGTCAAACCAGCGCTGCAGTTTCAATTCACACTAGTTTGGCGTCTGTTGTAGAGAAGCCATGTTAAACCTCAGGAGATGATCACTTAAACCTTCAAAGGAGACTCATTAGTTATCTGGGTTAAACAGAAACACTCATAAATATGCCTTATTCCCTTCCTCCCAGTGCTGTCTTTCTGTTAACAAGAAGCCCTTCAAAGTCACTTGGCTGTAACACCCCGCTGACTTCCCAGGGAGAAAGCAAAACACCATACCACCATCCAAGACCAGGCCCTCATCCCAGAAGTGTACTGCCATAGAGGCTGGAAGAGTGAGGCAAATCCTATCTTGCTACTTAAAGACAGCTCTGAACACTGCTACTAGCAGGTTAAGAACTTAGTCTGAAAAGGTCTAATGCTTTTTAAAAACCAAACACAAAACCAAAAGCTTGCACTTTTCTAAGAGTCTACACCTTATAATGTACAAAGAAGCAAAAATCTCCTTTGTACGGAGGCACACACCAAAAAGAGAATTAGTGGTATCCCACAAGCTGCATGATTGCTTGCATTCTGCTGCCATATTCACATACTCCTTCCCTCAAGGAACACAAAATGCTGGAATTGTAGAAAAAGAAATTCAGAACTTTTATCCCTGCCCAGTACTAGACCACTGCAGCAGATACACCTTTCCCTGCAGGCTCTAGATGTATCTCTGGCTGGTTTTAAAAATCACTTGTCCTCTGTGCTAAAAAGCATGGAGTTCTCTATATTTCAAGATCAACTAAAAAGCTTCTGGAGACACAAAATTACAGTTCAGATTAATGTTTCTCTTTTTAGCGGTTATCAGTAAGTACTCAAGACTGCCTGTGCATTACAGATGGAAATGAAGTTTGATTTGTGAGAACTGGAATTTATGGGGAAACTATTTAAGGTTACTTCTAAAGGAAAATTGTTCCCATTTGTTCTCAAAGACAGATTAGTCCTTACACAGTGTCTCTAAAAATACAGGCAATAAAAAAAAGAGGAAGATATATGAGAAACTGTACAGTGAACTACAAGTCTTTGCTTTTTACTTCCACAATCACTTCCCTTCATGCCTGCAAAGTGCAAGGCCAAACAAGACCCCCAGCCCTGGTGGAACTGCATATATACAAAAGGGGCAGCTGCTGCAAACACCTTCATTCACCATCAAGTATATATAACAAGGGGCTTAGCCCTGGGAAGGCAACCTGAGCTGGGACATCATCTCTCTCACAACAGACCCAGCATCTGGCATTGAAAGGAAAAAAACCTTTGAACCAGGGTTCAGTCCTTGAAACTGTGTGGCAACCACATTTCCCCTTGTGTTCTGCCACATGTACTGAAGTTGGAATGCTCTTCCCTCACACTATTCCTCTTCCTCACCCGACAGTGAAGTCCTAGGCCTATGTTTCTAGCTGCAATTTGTTACTATTCAAGTAAGAGATGACAGCAACAAAGCATTTAAAACCAACTATGGAACAAGGAGGGAAGAGAAATCAGGCTTTGACATCAAATCTACTGTAATTATTCGTCTAAAAATAAAACCAAGGCCATACTTAGCTACACAAAGACCAGAAGTTTATGCATAGCCACATAACAGACCCTACTGCTCCTTAGTACCTCAGGAAAAAGTGTCATTAGTTCCAAGTAGGTGTTGGCAAATTGTAGTTTAGAGGTAATAAGGTCTCTTGAAACACCAAGGTGGCAATATGCATAGACAATGCCTGCAGCCTCAAAACAATATGAAGCTCTGGGGAAAGGAAAATGCTAAAGAGTTCATCAAATCACTGAGTTTTCCTGACTTGCCTCAGCACCAGGACACAGTGGGAAAATCCAGGTTCTCAGCATGCCACAGTAACAGCACATAAGACTAAGTGCCTGCAATTACTGTACCCATTCCTCACTGCACGCTGTCTTTGTTTAAAAGGCAATTCCATTGTGTTTAAAATTTTTAAGAAGTTTTTGGGTGGAGTTTGTTGGGGATTTTTTACCTTAAATTTTGATGATCACCTTTCACTGATGGAAGATACTTCATTATTATTATTATACAACAGGTAATTTTGCAAAGCAAAACCACTACCAGGCAGAGCTGTCCATCACAAGCTTTCTAGAAATCCTAAGGTTCCCATCATTAAGATGCTGCCAATTTCCTGGCACCTGTAATTGCCACTCCTTGACCTGAAACAAATTAGTTTAACACTTGGCACGCATTTGAAATATGTGCAATATTCCTCATGAAAACAGAAGCAGAAAAAGCCACTGGGTCTGTTAGCCTGTGGTTGGGCAGATCCCAACACTCTTCAGTATGCTCTCTTTCTACTGCTCTGAAATTACAACATCAATTTAAAGCAACTAAAATCCTTGACATCTACCTTGTACTCCGAATTTTTTGCATCTCATACACTTTTTGGAATGTTTCCAAGCACGGCAGAAGTTTTGCCAGCCATTTATTCTTCAGAAAGTATGGAGAAAGGCATCTAGAAATCACATCTACCTTTAACAGCATGCAATTTTAAAAAAATATGGGAGAGGATGCTTGGGTTGTTTGTTTGGTTTCTTGGAGTTTGTTGGTTTATTTTTTACACTTCAGGGATTTGCTTTTGTATTCTTCTCTCCAGTCATGTGAGAGATTATCAAATAACTAAATCCCAACACCAGTGGCTGGATGGAGGAAGGAGAAATATCATCAGTAACCTAACTTTTGGTACAAATATTTAAATATTAGCTACTATTACCCATGAATTTCCCATTAGCTGCAAACACTCATATCTTGAAAAAACATTACATGATCTAAGAAGATGGTAGAGAAGCTGAGATTAAACATGGGAAAACACTGATTTCAACTTCCATAAATAAAAGTTTCAACAAATGAAAAAAAAAGTTTCTATAATTAGATTCAGTACACCCCCTAGGGAGCCTTAGTGTGTTTGGAAGTCACACCATGCAGCTAGAAGCTTATTTAGCTGAATACAATAATGCACTGGGACTGGTGGAATGCACAACTACCTCCAAAACAAGTGAGCTTTATAAAACTGATTTTACCCTGATACTTGGAAAAACACTGGTTGACATCCAAAAGTTCATAGTAAAGAAAGTACCACTACTTTCTATAATATCCTAGGCTAAGTTCTGTGCCTAGTCTTGCAGCATGAAGGTTCAACACTATGATATACTAACTAAAGACAAGTATCAGCCATGACCAGTATACCTGAGATCCTCAAAAAATTAAAACGTATTCATCTTCATAAACTCTTATACTCTGGTTCCAAGTTTGCTCCCTAAAGAAGAAGTGTTGCAGAGAGCACTCATGGCTGATTAACATTCAACGGCTCCAGCTCTAAATCCCCTCTGGTAAGGTCAGTTTAGTCACAATATGTGAGCTGCAGGACTTTTCGAAAAAAATCAAAACTTAAGGAAAAAAAAATTCAATATCAAACCTGGGCAAGTCACCAACCAGCCCAACTTAGGACTGTTTCATTCTCCTAAGCAGACTGCCCATCCTGCTTTGGTGGTTCAAATTTTACTCACGGACAAGCAGTGGAAGAACACTTAACTCAACCCCATGATTCTATTTTCCACACTCAAAAAAAGAAAAAAGGAGAATGTTTCTAAATACAGCTACTGACAGACTATGGAAAAAGCCTCAATATGTCTGAAATTTTGGCACATAGAGCTTTTTTTTTTTGTGGTTGGATTCCAGAACTTAGTTACTACTATGTGCAGGCACACTGTGTGTGTGCCTGCATGCAGAAATGCCTTCTTATTCATATACTCTACATGCATTAGACATGCCTGCACATTAAGCTACTATAGGAAAACTTATGTAGAGATGCAGCGGACAGACTTGGCACTTGGCTTTCATTAATGAACATTTCCAATGTGTTCAGCTCTGGCTAACAAGTCCACAGTCCTAAAACACCCTGGCTGAACACTTAACTACGTTAACCTTACTAGGAACACCACATGCACTGTATGCTTAAGATTCTAGGAAAGCCTTGTCCTGGAGGAATGCTTCTAAAATTGTATGTATCTGGGAAAATCCTGCAAGAAAAACCTTAAATGCAAACTAGTATTGAGCACAGAACACAAGTTTTCTTGATATCATTACAGTCTCCAACTGAATATCCTTACAAAAAGATTACTGTGCACCACACAAAAAAAAAAAAAATTGTGAATTGTCTATGGATTTGCTTTAGCTGCAGAAAGTGATATTGGTGTGGAGTGAAAAGCTGCTCAAAAAAATCACACAATGGGACAGAAAATGCATTCCTGGTGCAGAACGTGCAGTAAACGTGCAGCTCACCTACGAGGATACAACTGAAGAATTCGGCAATAGTCCATCGGGGGAGAGGGAGGGGGAAAAAAATATAAGTGAGACATCTTAAAAGTCCTCCCACCATCATCACCACCCTCCTCTCATGTGCTGCTAACACTTGGCTGTTTTCCCCTCTTCTAATGTTTTCCTACAATTTCTAAGTTTTCAGCTGACGTCCACTAGCCTACCATTGTATTCTCCAGTTTTGAGACAACACATGTAATGGCCAGACCTAATCTATAATGATACAGAAGAAAGGAGACAATTCTTCCACAGAAGGATCAGTTTTAAACTGCATAGACTGGTTACCACATCCACATGAAAAGATCAGTACAGGTGATGCTTCATTTGTAGCAGCTCTTGCCCATGCACTTGCCCGCAAATCCAAGGGATTGTGGATGAGTTCATGCCCACTGTAGCTCCCCCAAATTCAAAGGAGTTATGACTCTGAACAGTGCTCCCTGACTTGCATTTTTTGACAGATTTACTGTTTCATAGTTCACTGACCTCCTCAATCCCCTGATAGATGTTAACATCTAAGCTTCTACTGAGCAATATGTCTTTCATCAACATCAGCCAGTATATATTTAGTGTCCAAAGTCAGCAGAGCAATAAAGCATCATTAAACCTAGGTCTTACCTGGTCTTTTTTGGACTTGTGCGAGGAAGCAACGTGAGCCAAATACTGAATGACCTTCTTGGTGTTCTCTGTTTTACCAGCTCCTGATTCACCTCTGCAAAGAAAATCTGCGAGTTATTCACAAACAAGATGTATGGGGACATTATCATATTTCTAATCCCAAAAGGGCTACAGACATCCTAACTGCATTCTGGCCATTGCAGCACCTCCCTTAAAACCAAGTTTAAAAAAGATGGGCTGCAGCTGGACTGCAATATGAAAGGCAATAAAGAACTATGCTTTCTGTCACTTGGATACAAAGACTGTCAAGTGGCTGAGGAATAACTTGGAGGCTGCTGTAGAGGTTGGGGTGAAAGGTAATGAAGTAAATCTTTCAAATGGAAGCCTCCTGACTGCAAGAAGAAACATACCAATTCCTTGAGCACGGCTGAGGGCCAATCAATTGTACTGTGCCTAGAAGACAAACTGCTGTATCAAGAGTATCTGTTACTCCATCAGCCTCATCAGTATGCACGTACTTAAACATAACAGCTGCATCAAATCTGAAGGATCACTCCAAGCCTTTTTCATTGACAAAGCTGTATTTCTTTAGTAGTTTAAGTACAGCGGCTGTTTCAAAGCCACCCTTCCTCCACTTTTTACAAAAATCATTTTGCAGAAGGAATTATACATTGGAGGAACTCTAGCGGGACTTTCCTTGGCTCCATTATTACCTGATTTTGTAATTCCACTACCAGCACTTAAGAGAGTCCTTCCACAAAGAATGTAGAAACACAAACTGTGACATCCAGACAAACCGACAACTGGAAATACTCACGTGCAAAGGATGGACTGATCCTCTCGATCTAGAAAAAAATTTTAAAAGAGTAGTCAGACTAGGGCTCTAAAACTAAATTTCTCTGACACAATGAAATCAACACCACAGACAAAACCATGAACTAGTAAACACCGACAAGTATCATCAGAAACATAGCCAGGCAACCCCTTCTCTGGCAAAAGACACCCACCTCCCACCACAGGCCAAAGTATAATGGCACCATAGCAATTTAGTTTTGTTCATCCAGAAAGAATACTATTTGCATTACAATTTTTCTACAAACACTACAGAAGTCTCCTACTGGACATTTCTTTACAACACAGATATAGCGTGATGTGCATCTGCTTGTTCCTTCAGCCTCTGTTACAGTGGGCCCGTACTGACTTACAGAAGTTATCAGCAGAGCAGTGAAAATGGAAGGGGTAGGGGGAAAGTGGGTCAGCAACTGTTACAAATCCCAAAGATTCACATCAAACAGAGGCTTTCAGACCAAAACAAACACTGAAAGCTCAGTAACAAAATATTTGTTACTTATTTTGTACAGAATGGACCCAAAAACTAAAACACTGAGCAGCAGCCTACATCCTATACAGCTGACTGTTTGTGGCACCATCCTCTATTGTATTAACACAGCAGTTGGTAACAATAGAAACCTTTTCTTTTCCATGTTGACATACCAGCAGACATACTAATGTCTGTGTTCAATTCCCAGCTGTGGATATCTTTCCAGTTACAGAACTTAATTCACCCAGCCAATTCACCACTGTCTTCTCCCACACCTTTAACCTCCTTTCAGCTTTCACCTATGATTCCACTTCATTATGCACGGTCCTGACCAGTCCTTCCACCACGCCTTCATCCCACAGCTCCTGCACCACTTCTGTGTGAACACACTCCCCCAGTTCTGGCCTGTTTCACCTTTTAACCCTGCCCTCCATCCTGTGCCCACCTACGCCCACCCAGGGTGCATCCTATTCCTTCACACCACCAGGAACGAGTGGGGAGCACTAGGAAGACCAGAGAATGCCTGTGCCTATACCAGAACAGCCTCAGTGGTTTGTAGTCGTCATGGGGACAGTGAAACATAGAACAGATTGGGCACAGCAAGTCACTGACTGACAGCCCACAAGAGCCATTGGGGCTCTCAGAACACACTGTGCCACCAAACTCAAAATCCCCATTAGGCTGTGGGTTTTTTTGTTTGATTTTAGGTGTTTGTTTTTAAATCAAGACCAGAGGACTGCCAGGTTATTCAGTCTGAGAAGCTCAGTAACACAGCAGCAGTTAGATTTCATTCAGACATCGCCACTTTCTTTTTTCCACTCATTGCACTGAACTAACATCTACTCTCTAAAGAGAGAGAAAGGAAGCCTCAAACGTCCATGAGAGTATACAATTCACTGGATCTCTCTAATAAATTCTTTCAGTAATTGGTGACCTCCATCAGCACATTTATGTGACTGTCTACACATTTTAGCTACTGGTTCTTTCTATTCCTTGTCCCCATAGCTTAGAGAAACCAAGCACACTCAGTATTCTTCCCACGAGACAGTCCTTAGGTGACATAATTAAGTCACCATTCAAGTCATTTTGTGCAAGATAAAGAGACTGAGCTGTAATTAGGGAAGGCTTTCTAGTCTGATAGAATTCAAGTACCTGAAACCATTCTCTATACCATGCTGCTGCAAGTGCACTTAGCATTTCAGTACTAACATCAGGAATGCCACATTCATCAAGAAAAATCTCCTGTACACCCAGTTTATAAAGAGAGGAGTACATCTGGCCTTTGCACATACTTTTGTGGAAAAAGGAAAGCTGGCAAACCTAACAAATTTGAGATTCCATCTTTTCTTAAAATATTCTGAAACCAATAATGGAAGCATTAGGTTTGCATGCTACATATATGCAACTCCTGCTCTTAAGTGTCTTTACTGGAAACTGATTGTATGTAGATGAGCACAAAAAAATGAGTGGAAATTAATCTGCTTTTTTCCTGTTAAAACTCAGAATGTTACCTGTCATTACCCTGCTAATACTGTTCTCAGAAAGAGCTGATCAGCCCCAAGCCTGGAAGAAAACAAGTAGAAGACAATCTCCACTCAAACAGTTTTGGCCTGGCAAACCCTTAAGCCTTCAAAACTAGATACTGCAGCTTTACTTAAATTGCATATTCATTTTTTCAAGTGCTGAATTTTATTCACTGCCTCTGAGATACACACTCCTTTTGCTGAAGGCCAGGCCAAGAGTAGATGTTAGCCAGCTCCAAAGGCCTCACACATTCAAGGTTCCCAGTGGGTCAAGGGCTCAGCAGGCACATGCCAGCCCTCTGCATGACTGGGCACTTTGAGGGTGGATTGGGGAATAACTAATGACTCATTTATGGATTGCCTAAGGAAATGTATTCTTCAGTAGTGCAACACCTGGGTACAATTCTGCACCACAAAGCAGTTATGTGAAAGGACAAGACTGTGCCTCTGAATAACATCTGACTTTCAAAAGCTCGAATACAAACAAGCAGCTCATTTGTCCGGAAAAGGTTATGCTCACATTCAGGTACTACAGAGGCTCTTCTAAGAAGTCGATTTGAGAGAAAGAAAAAAAAAACAACCTTTAAAAAGATAAGATTAAGTAAGGTCCTCCTTATTCCTGGTAACCAGCTCTGATCTTGGAATTATGAGCTAGAGCTTCTCAGGCAGTGGAGCCCCACACCTTCCCATTTCCCTCCTAGAGATGATCCAGCAAAGGAATACCAGTAAGCAGACAGATAAACTGACTGCCCAACAGAAAAAGATGATCAACATCAGATAGTAATACCAAGCAGCTCTTTGGCTCTGAACACTTCTCAATCACGCCAAGTTTTCTCATACTTGGTTGAGAAGCTCTTTCCAGCCTTTTTCCGGTAAGGCAAGGTATCCACAGCACCCTGGATTGACCCTAAGGAGTCCCAAAGAGGCAAGCACAGGATTTTTTCCCCACCTTAACACAGAGCAAGGTGTTGAAAGGTGATCGGGCAGGAAAAGTCACAGACAGTATTCAAAATGCTGCTGGCATGAAGCTTTCCTCCCCCAACATACTTTCCTGGTGGCCCACTGCAGCTTAGTCACCTCTGCTTTAAGTCAGCAGGAACGTACCTGCGAGTGCAGGCAAGTCCCCGGGAGCACGCAGACACTGCCATAAAAGGCAACATTCCTCTTTGCAATCCGGGGGAAATTCTTTCCCAGGACTGCAAAGCAGCAGTCATTGGGATGGCTGGAATTCTTCTAATTGTGTATAGACAGACAACTCAAATAATGTGTTGAGCAACAGGAAACTGGAGCCGACCAAAGGGGCAAAGAGCTAACACACACAAAGCATAACTCTTAGATACATTTCAAATTAAGAACAGTTTTAAATGCCAGCAGTCCTTGTCCATACGATACTGACTTGTGCCATCACAAATCAGAATTCGGTTGTCCAGGCAAGAGGCCACCTCCACTCCTCCCCCCCCACCTTTTTTTTTTCAAAGGATCATTCAACATGGGTGTACTGCACTACCTCAGTCAGCACTTGCCTTTACTTCATTGTCAGTTGTGCAAGCAACCTACTCAGCAAAAGAGAATGTGCTGGGTACCATAAACTCAGTTGCTTATAATAACACAATCAAGAAATGCCTGATTAAAAGAAATCTGCATCTGCTTTTCAACCCTAAACAGAGTCACTTATTAAAAACAATCCAGAATAACAACTCATTAGTTAATTATAGCAACAGTTCTGTATTTCAAACCAGCTGACAAGGAAAGCTTTTTATCTAGGCTCTTCTTCAGCTCTCATCACCATAGCATTCAAGTGATCATAAGACACAGCAGCCTCAAACATCCAGAAATTCAGGAAGTAAAATATCCTGCAAATTTAAACTATACAGCAGTATGGTATAATAAGATCAGTAGATTAGTTTTACTATGCAAAAAACCCCATAATACGTAACTTATTCTTGACTTTCTTTAGTCCAAGAATAAAAGACTGCATTTTAGACTGCTGACTGCTTCAGCATACATTAAAAACTTAATTAAACCAAAATTTGTTTTCACAAAAGAGACATCTCGTACACAGAAAGTACTCAACCAAATATACTACTGCAAAACAACAAGTCTGAATGAATGCTAAACTGCTGTGGTCAAATATATTGGCATAATTGATAAATTAATACAGCTCCAGACTTTTAAATTTTGTTTTTAAATGTTCTGGGATGGGAGAAGAAAAAGGTTAGGAGGCTAGAAGAGAATGTGCAATTTAAGCTCCACATCTCAGTTACAGAACATCCTAGCAGGCCTTTATCACCCACTTCCTCTGCATGAGTGACTCCCGTTTCAAGCCTGTTCATCTCCATAAAAGGAGAAGCAATATAGCATTCACACAATGGTGACATCACCTCTCCAGCTAACAGGAAGCTGAAAGGCAAAGGCTTGGCTTGCAGTCCCCAGCCTATAGCTGACTCATTAAGGCTAAAAGCTTAACCATAGCTCCATGGTACCTAACCACAGCATCTGGCAGGCCGGAGCAGCCCGGCCCTCCACATTCTCATTACCGCACTGCTCCCCAGCACCCACTGAATGCCTGCAGCCCAGCTTGGGCAATGGGCTGGCTGGCCGACTTACACAGCTGACCTAAAGCAAGAATTACTCTTAAATGCATCTAAGTGCTTCCACCATGCAGGAGTTTCAGCTCCTTACTGCCTCCTCAAACTTCTCTTCCAACATCAACATAATTTTACATCCCATGTCCTTTCCTCAGGGCTCTTAACACAGGTGGAGCCCCAGGGACCTGACACACTGTGCTACACGGAACAACCCCACTGGCATCAGACCTAATCAAATATGTTCGCTGTGGTGCTTTAACCTACATGCTGGCTTGAATAGGATCAAAAACACTCCAGGGGAACACCAGAACAGAGCCCGAGAACCTGGTTTTGCATTGTCATTTAAGGAACGCATCATAGAGAAGTTTCAAAATGCAAATGAACTATCAAGTACAAAAAGAAAGAAAAGAGAAATCAAATGAAGGAGAAACAGCATATCCAAGACAGCTCTCAACAAGAGAGCTTCAAGATGCTAGAAAAAGAAAAAAAAAACAGGAGAAAAAAATATCACTTCAGTTAGCAGGAATACTGCAGTGCCAAGATTCAGCTCTGCATTAGCTGAAGTTTGAAGACAGTCACAAGGAGAAAAATAAGTTTCATTTTGAAAAATGAAATATATCCTACTGGGTCAAATGCAAATGTTTATTCCCCCAAGACATTTTTGGACTAGAACCCGTATCTCCCCTTCTCCAGCACTCCTTAACTGAATCTGGAGATAGCAGAAAACAAGCTGCAGGTTGCAATTTTAGGTTATGCAAATGTTTATGAAATTCTGACAGAAAAGAAAAACTAGTATACAGCCTGCAAAAGGCTCAGGCAGCTCATGATACTAAAACAGCGAACTGCAAGGAGACTGACAGCAGGGGCTGAACCATTACATAAGTGACTGCCAGAGAACTCCTGCTCTGGTTTACAGGAATGAAACAAAAAGGGTGTGGTAACTACTAAAAAACAAGTGGGCAACCGGTCTCTTTTTTAGCTCCCTGTTCTCTTGAAAACCGCATCTCAAGACACAGATTTTTCGAGCTGCATTTAGAAAGCCCAAGTAATTCCAAGCATGTAAAACATTTCTTAAGAAAATAAGAAACAATGTACATCTTTTCTTGCCATTTGCATCAAAACAAATATCCTCCATAAGTAGTATCCAAATTTCATATTGCCCTTTGCATCAGAAATTCGGACAAGCCTGGAAAACACACTTGTGAAACCACAGGCTATGTTCTTTTGGGTTTTAGTGAAAATAGAACTTGACCTTTACATGCAACTTCAAAGAGAAATGTGTGCCTGCCTCTACATAATCCGAGCAGGTCTCAGTTGAGAAGCACTCCCAGAATATTGTATAGAAAAAAAGATGCCCTTTGGGGTAGTGCATTATACTGTGCAGCATAGCAGCCCAGTGCAAAGAAGCAAGCTGAGAAACGACTTGGCAGCAAGCAAGTTAAAACAGAAGTGTTCTGCAAGCTAGGAAACTTAGAGAAACACGCAAACATTTAAGAATTACAAACAAAACACTTGAGGGTCTATATTCTACAGAAGCAGATCTAGAGGACTGTCTCTTGTGAAAATCACAAGTGGTCCCCAGGCGCATGTGAGGATCTACAAAGCAAGTGGTTTGTCTTACAACGCCTAACACTGTGTTTCCTCCCTTAATGTAGAAAAGTCAGTAAAAAAAATCACGATGTTCCTGTGCCTCAGAATTTCTTCTTTTGAACACCAAACCCAGAGACTACCTAACTCCCAAGTGAACACCAGCAAGGTGCTGACTGCACAGGCTCCTTTGCAGACTAATCCATCAAGGTCATCGAGGGTTTAACCATTGCTCAATGATTTTCAGAGTTTTGTTAGGTGAAACTTTAGGAGCCCTCCAATAACATGGAGAAAATTGGATAAAAAAATAGATGGAATTTATTCATTAGCTATGTGCTGTCTATTCCCTCTCCTATCTATCTCTTAGTTGAACAGGTTGAGCTTTGTAGACCAGAATAATCATACTGACCTAACCTATTACAGAAGTTTCAGATACTTTTCAGGGCATTAAAACAGACACCATGCTCCAGATACCAATGAAATTTCTATCTTCTATCACTATCTGACACAGAAAATTCTCTATGTGTGTTCCAAATAGACCAACAGGTGCTGTTTAACAGCTTTAAAATATGTTTTTCTAAATTGAGGCCTTGGAGACTGTGAATTGAGGTAAAGAATGTACCTCTTCAATATACATCTGCTGCATTAGAATAATGATTTGTTTGCTCAAGACACCACTCCACTTGCAGGCACTGTTTCAACCATTAGCACCAGAAGAGTAATTCTTCTGAAAGCAGAAACATTAAGACAAATGGTTGTTTTTTCTAAAAGCAAAAATGTTACACTTTCTTGAGAGTTCTGTTTGTGAAGTATAGGAAGTCTCTCCAGGTACCACGTAGCAAAATAATGTTTTCATCTCATTTCTGAGAGTCAAAGTCTTGGGTCTGAGAAAGGAGGGAAAAAACCCCAATAACAACAAACAACCTACCCTGAATACATCCTTCACCCATTTTATACCTTCAAGAAAGTATTTCTGGTGAAAATTAACAAAAAGCAATATAATCTCTTCGAATATCTCAGTGCCATGACACTTCTGTCAATGGAGTAACCAGAAGATACAAAAAGAAGACCAAGCTCACCCACAATACATCAGCACAGATGCCTGAAAAGGGTTAAATAGTTTCTGGATTAGCAGAGGTTGGAACAAAACTCTCATCTTCCTCTCCCTTCCTGATGAACCATCCCTTTGAAAGGCCTCCTTATTCGAATACCATAAGTTGACTAAAAACCAACCAAAAAAAGAAAAATCCAAGTCCAAATCAATTAACACGCAAAGCTTTTCCACTCTGTCAGCTTAAGAGATAACTATACCCTGCGGTGACAGAAGTCAGACTCAAATCAGCTTGCTATCCTTCTCCAGGCCATGAAGGATTCCCAGTCTTCAGGGCTCTGAAAGTAACCTAGGGAAGGCAGCCTAATCCTAAATGCCTCTGGCTCATGTGGAGCACCCGACCCTTTCATCTTCTATTCTCTGTACAGATTCCTGCCATACCACTGGCTGCTGCACCAAACCTCCCCCACCGCTGAGCAAAACCGAGAAAGTGGAATAGGAATGTTGCTTTCCATTCCCCTCGAGGCTAGCCAGGACTAGAGACACTGCAACAACCTACTACTCACCCTCACTCCCAGTAGCAGACATTGGAATGCTACTGCTACCCTTTGAAACAAGGAAATAAGGCAATAAATAACCCTAAAACAATCTCTAGAGGTCTTGCTAGCACACACAGGTACCTGTGAAGCCACACAGAAAAATCTTTCCAAACCTAGTTAAACAGATAAAGGCAGGCTAGTTTAAAAGCTAACTGGGAATGATATTCCTATCAACAAGCATTCCAAAAAGCCAGCAACAAGGTATCTTAAACTAGGCAAAGAAGAGCTGAGGTAAGCCTCTAGATGGTCAATACTGCTGAGAATACAGCATAGCTAGAATTGTTCTGGGAAAGGTAAACACTCCAGCAGACCTCATAGCAACTTTCCCATGCCTGGAAAACAGAGGCAAGGCTGCCATTCTTCAGCTTGGTACAACAAAGGAAGTCAGGTCTGGGATTTCCAAGTTTTAGACATCATCCAAGTGGTGGCCTGAGAGACATCACCTCTTTTCAACAAGAAAGAAAACAGCCACATAATCACTAGCTCTGAAACACCATCAGACCAAGGAGGTCACCTGTCCCCTGCTGCAGAATTGCAGCTGTATGGGTATCTTCTGTCACATACTGATACACCTGGCAGGGATAAAGGACAAGATGCAGGCACATACTCTAACTGTTGGCAGGCACTGGTTTAACTGTTGTCTATAAGGAAAAAGGACTTCTTCAGCCCCTTACAACACTGCCAAAGGAACTGTTTCTGGTTCTGTGAAGACAAGATTTCTTTCTAGGGAACAGTAACTTCAGTACAGTTAAATCAATAGCTTGTTTAACAAAAATACAAATTAGTGCTTGAGCTAACAAGGAGCAAGCAAGGGAGAGAAGGAAGTAATAAAAGAAACAAAAGCGTAATGAGGTTTATGGACAACATTCTGCTGTGTATAATATAGGTGGAGCATCTGTTCTTGTCCATCATGGCAGATTCAGTCTTTCTCTAAGGGAAGTGAGGTCCTATAGAGGTCCAGGTTCACAGGTTTTTATCTTCTGGATACAGCATTCATTTCAGACAAACACACCAGCAGTATGGCCATATACTTCAAGACCTACCACATCTTCAGCAAATTGCCATCAACACCCTGCCACCAGTCCACTGCAGCATGTCTGTATGCTCACCCCTCCCCACCCCAGGTTTTTATAAATATAGATTAACTGATGCATCACATTAGCTCACCCCTGTGCTCTGCGCTGCATGGCACCATGCTTTAGCAACATTTCTCAGCTTTCTCCACACCAAGTTTCTTGGAAGCCACTAACACAGGTCAGTGGATGGAGATTTTCTTTCCCTTCCACTCTGGGAACCTATATTATACAGTCTTCCTATGCTTGGAGGTGCAAGTAGTAGCAAGGGCAGGTGAAAAGCAGAACTCAAACTGAGACTAATGAGAATTTTAAAGCATGATTTTATTATATCTGGCCTTTGTTAAAAAACGTGAGGCAAGTGACAAGACCCAGGAGGAACAAACACCTTAATCATTTCCAGGCACCGAAAAATAAAGGAATAATAACATTCATACAGTCATGCCAAATCAAACTATCCATTACACCCTCTAAACCTTACAAAGTAGGCCTCCTCATTAAACCCAGGTACAAACAGGAAGAAAAGCACAAAATAGCTCCACACCTGAACCTCTCCAAGCATCATGCACACAACCACTGATTCTGTGAAAGATGTCCTCTCAGAACCAGGGATATGCACAGGGCATTCGGAGTTCCCTATTTAAAAGTCCTCAAGTGATAAACAAGCAGCAGATAATATCCACAGTTCTCCGACTCTCAGTTGTATGTGTGGGGGTGAAATAGGTCTATCCACTTGCTTTCTTTTATTCCATGAAAGGCAATAGATGTAATTAATATTTCCTGATAGTGAGTTTTATTAACAGAGTAAGAATATAACCAAACAACTCTTGACAGTAAAGCTATCGCTGACCATCACACTCCAAAATAGAGGTTATACTAAGCTTGTTCCCCCCAACCAGATTGTGCAACTGGATTTTAAGCTGGCTTTTGTTAAAAGCCTCTATCAAACAATACACAGACCTGCCCACCTACAGCTATCTCAATTCATAGGCTCATCACTGAGATAGAAAATTTGCTACCTCAGTTCTCCTTGCCTGCTTTTCTGAACCCCATGCATTTACACCAGCCCATTCCGTATGTCAAATTTAGCTTCAACCAGACTTTTTGTAAGGTTCTTCAATCCACTAGAGCAGGAGACAGCTATTCACCTGAACAAAAAAGCTAGTACCACGTAGTGTCTGCAAGCAAGGACAATAATGCCCTTTGATAGCAGTGAGTTGTTGTTCTCCTACAGTGTTTTGACTGCAACCTTGATTAGTGATTTCAACAAGAGTCATTATCTCAGTCAGCACTCACCTTGCATCATACTCCTGTAGGCTGTGTCTGTGATGGCATAGATATGAGGGGGCATTTCATGTCTCTTTTTGCCTTTGTACATCTCCACTATTTCTTCTGAGTATATGGGCAGGTTCTTGTAAGGATTGATTACCACGCAGAACAGGCCTGAGTAGGTCTGGAAAGAAAACACCCAGCAAATAGAGACAGAAATTAAAAACGTTATATACTTGCATATTTTAACAGCACATCACCTGGAAAAACAAACAAACCAAACTGTGCTTTTTAAAGTACTTCTTCCAGTGATGCCATGTGGGATGCTTCCCACTAAGCAATATTAGAATCTGAGGAACAGCTAAAGTCCTATCACCTTGACCAGTACTCAGCTTTTCCAAGTGTGCACTGAGCATCAACTGACCCATTAGTCATGCTGGTATCACTGGCCTGCTCCCTGGCTAATTAACAGTCCCCTAGGACTGGCTCTTCTTCCTTTCAAAGTTCCTATATTCAAGTCAAGTGCCGTTTCATTGTAGAAGGTAGGTGCTTAGCTCTAGATGCATACATTTTATTATGTTCTGCCTCATGTTTGATATGGATTTATCTAGTAAATGATCACTAAACAAAATAAAACTTCAAGCCGAAATAGTTACTAAAAGAAAAATAAGACCACTGTACTCCTGAGAGGTTTTCAAGACCGCTGGACTATGCCTAAGGCAGTGCAATCCTGTTCTGAATGGGAAGCTGGATTAGATGGCCTCCTGAAGACTCTCCAAGCCCGAACACTTTCATGATTTAGAAAGTAGTGAGTATCACTAGACCTAGATTAAAATTGTAAGGTCAGCGATGTATAATATGTTCAGTATGTACATTTAGAATGCTCAGTATTGTTCTGAACCAGTCAAAATAGAAAACAACTCGTCAGCAATATATGCCAAAGTTTACTTCTAATTCATATAAAACGGTTGATTCATCGATCTATGACAACAAACTTCAATTTCTCAATTGGTTTCCACTGGCTTAAATTGTACACTTCTAATGGAATACAACTGTCAAAACACTTCCAGTGAAAATATTAAGCTTCTTAAAAAGAACCCAAACTTTGAGATCTGAGTACCTAAAAAAACAAAAAACCCAACAAACTTTTTACTTGCAAAGGGAACAGGAAGAGCAGAGGCTTCTTAGATATTTCCTAGATATTCTAAGAATAGCATTCCAAGCTCTGCTCCTGGGGTTTAGAGCTATCCTAGTTCTCTGTCAACTTCAGAAGCAGCTGTTTGAAACATCTGGAGATAAGCAGCTTTCTACAGCAACTTGCACTGCTACCAGAAGACAGTACATTTGGCACTTTTTATTTCTATTGCCAACATCTCTTCTGTTGCTTGCTCAATGAAGAAAGAGTGCTTTGGAGTGCTAAAGAGTTCTCCACAAGGAGCACAGAGAGTACTTAATCAGATTTAGCTCCTTAGCTAGATAAAGGTAAGGATTAGACTGCAGTGATCAGAAGGGTGAAAATAGCATCTACTACACATTTTGTGGTCTTATGTCCAAACTTTCTACATGCTGGCTTAACACTAAGTAACAAGTCCACTCTTACATGCAGCAGATTCAGATACAGATTCAGACAGATGTCCTCCAGGAAGAAAATTTTTAACACATATTTAAAGTTCCTTTTCTGCATCCTAGTGTAAACTATCAGAATATGTTTCCAGACCTACTCTTCTTTTTTCCCCTCTTTTTTTTTTCCCATTCATTTTTAAAAAATATTTGAGGAATATTTGAATAGCTTACAGAAAATATTAAATGTCTTTCCGAAGTGGAAAACTATGAAAGGTGGCTAAAAACCTTTTGGCATGGTACTTCTAAAGTTCCAGGAAGCTAAGCTTCTATGAGACATTCTACTCAGGTTAGGTTTCAGGTAGTGCTTGAAGGGAACAGTTTAAGGAGTTTACAGCAACCAAGCTGGCAATGCCAGTTCCTTTTGCCTCAGCTTTAGATCTCCATCGAGTCTGACAGCACTTGCAGAGCACAGACTAAAAGCTAAAAGTCTGGGTCATGCTTTCCTGACCTTTGACTACATCAGTGGAAGGCAGAGTAGGACCAAGGGACAGAAAGGAGTCAATGCAAGAGCATCACGTCCACAGCGCACACAAGTCTGCAAGGAATGCAGAGTTTTCTTGTCTGTATATGATTGACTCTTCATGGCTGTGACTGCTGACAAATTAGAATGGCTGCTTTTCAAGGAAGTATAGTGCAGAGGTCTGAAGACATCCTATGGGTGAGAGCAGCAGTTTAGAAAAGGGAAGACATTAATTTCCCTTAGAGTGCTGAAGCCATGAAGCAAGCATGCAAGAAGCTGCCACCTTCTTCCAGCATTCTGGAGAAATACCTAAGGGAAGTTTCCATGCAGTAGAATGACCTTGGCTGTGTGAAAGGATATTATTGTCTAACAAAGAGAGGCAACTAATCATGGCTGGGGTAAGCAACTGAGTGAGACTGACCACCATGTCACGACTGCTGGTCGAGCCCAGTGACAGCTTCATATAGGAAGCAAGTTGAGTTGTATAAATAAGCAGAAGCTGCCAGCCCTACCACAGAGAAGACAAGAATTATCTTCATCTTACTGAAGCACAAGTAAAGAATTAAATGCACAAACCCCTGAATTGAACCCAAGGTTCCAATTGAAAGACTCATCTATTATAAGGATAGCTGGCTTGGAAATCTATACTTTGTCTCAGACATTAATATCTCAAAATAGATTTCTGGCATTACCTTTCTCTAACTATTTCAAGTGACACACACGCCAAACTGGAACTAGTTTTATTTTTCTAACTGCTAAACTAGCTCTGAGGAGTTGAAAGGACCATCTGCAGCATGGCACAAAGTTGACAGCATCAGAAAATTTAGTTTCCAGTAACAGTTAACTTCAATAAAGTAACATGGAACACTGAGTTTTGAGTTTCACACCAAATACAAAGCAGTTCAGGTAAGCAAAAACGATTCACAAAAGCTGAAAATGATCTTTTGATAAAGGATTCCAAATAGAAAGGGTCAATATGAAAGCCGGTCTATTAGCAAGTCACCTCAGTGCACAACCAACCCACACATGGAAACAGCAAACTGGTGTTTGGAGCTCTTAGTTCTTGAACTGTCTGACACTCCTCACTCAAAATTTGCCTGCACCAGCAATAAGATTTCCCCCCTTCATATTACAGGATGGAAAGACAGAAAAAGAAAGATTTAAAAAAAATAAAGAGGAAAAAAGAAAATAACTCATAAAAACACACGGCCCTGCTGCCAAATAAGAGAAAAAGGAGAAGAACAGAACTAAACTATGCTTGTGATCTTTCCAGAGACATTTATGCTGGAGATGCATTGCGTGTACTCCCTTTCTTCAAGCGGATTAATGATCAACTAACAGCCACTCCAATGAAAGTATTTTAAGCCTTCCCATTAATCTCCTGACTTGCTCAGAACTGCTGACAGGTGAGATCAGTCCATTTCACAAGTGCACAGGAACACAGTTTTGGCAAGACTAAGATTCTGTAATAGAGAATTACTATGTGAGGTTTGCTTGGGTGAAGGGTGTGGGGATTTTTTACAAAAAAAAATCTTACAATCTTCTTACAATCCAATTAGAAGAACTCAGTTTATTAGTCACAGACCATGTCTGAAATTTCAGATGGTATCTTGCAAGATATGTGAAACAGCCCATTGCAAGCATGCAACAGATCTTGAGACACTGCTGAATTATTTTCAACAATTATTATATAACCTAGCAGTGTCTCCTGTTCTAAAAATGTTACACATGGATCTTGCATATCCTATTTCATCTGAATACCAAGATTTTTCCGTCTGAGAATAGACTTTGACCAATAGTAGAAGGAAGTTGTTAACTACAAGAATAATAAACTGCATCAACCTCCAATCACACTAGCTCTCATTTTGACATTGGACTGTGGGAGTCAGACTAAATTTATATCAGCCTTGATCCTTCAGATGTTCTCTGATAACTTCTCCAAGAGTCATCTGCATGCCTTCATGCCACTGTAGAAGAGCAGACATAGCACTAGTATGTCATGAGTTTCTCCCTTGTGTTCTCTCTAGGCCTGTTTAACCAGCCACTGCACCCAAATTTTACACTACCACGGAGTTTAATAATTCATTCTATAACTACAGAGTATTAATAAAGCAGAAGCTACCATGACCAACATCTGCCTGCTAAACATAGGCAACATGAAGAGGAAAATCAGAAGGGAACTCAAGAACCAGGTCAAGGTTCCAAAGTCTCCTTCCCCACCCTTCCCTATTTATTGGCTTTGGTATTCAGTGAAGTGGTTGCTGCCTGCTTCATTGGGTATGACCCTTGGCCCCATAAATGGTATCTGTTATTTACACAGCAATAAGAAGCAGGAATCTTTGCTCTTGTCCACTTTGGGATGGAAAGAAAAGGGGACGTTTCCTATCTGTAAGAACATGCAGGCACACATGTTCCTTCTCTAGTAAGACACTCCGAGATCCAGAATTTTTGTAATACAAAAAGCTTGGCACTAGTGTTCTTTCCCACTGAAGCTTCAGACATGGAAAACACATTTCAGATGCTGGGTGGATTAGGACTGTGTTTCTATTATTATTATTTGGTTCAGTTCAGATCAGACTCCCTGTTTACCACTATCCAACTGCTCTTGCCTCTTGCTAAGAGAAAAGTTAAAAGGCATTCAAAACATCCTGCAAACAAAGACATTAAAACATTAAAGCCAGATTTACCATAGCATTCCTTGAAAGCTTCAACATTAACTAGAGGGGGATTGGCATACTTTAGTGAAAAAATTTTAAGTAGAGGGAAGAAGGTAAGTCACGTGAGGAGTTGTGTACAGGGGCAATGAAAGGTTAACATACACATTGAGGAGTGAAGCAATTACAGTAAGTTCACATGCTATGTAATCAAGAACTCCTAGCCCAACAGACAAGATTACTTACATAGATCAGTCCTGAGTAGTATCTCTCCTTCAAGTTGTGAAGCACAGAAGCCTCATTCAGGCATGTCAGCTCTGCCATATCTTCTACTTTAGAGAATTTGGGGGGGTTCATCTTCTGGACGTCATCCTTATTTACTTTCACTTTCTTCCCATTCTCTGCCAGTTCCACGATGGCTTCATCTCCTACTTCTTCCTTGAGGCTAGCTGCCTCAAACCCATTCTTCTCTGAGGGAACCCATACCAGCTTCTTAGCTGCCCAGTCAGCCTGAGACAGGGGGTGATTAATGATGTTTCTGTCCACATAAAGGTACTTATCTGCGTCTCTTTGCGACATTGTGGTTTACAGCTGGGGACCTGTGAAGAGAGGGAGAAAAAAAGAAAAAGGATATTTTAAAACCTCAAATTGCCTTGCAGATTCCTAGAGGCAGACAGGCACAAGCTATGTACTCTGAATCCCTGGTCATCAGAGCATGCCTCTCCCTCCTTTAATCTCATGTTAGTAAGTACTGCTAAAGTTGTCAAACTTCCAATAAGACCAAAGTTTTGCTTGCCAAGAGTATGAAAAAAACCAAACTAGCAAACAGGTTTAAAAAAACCCAAAATCTACAACAAAACACTGACCGTTAAGCATTTGGAAGCCATTATTTGGCAGAAAAGAGGAAGCACATTAAAGCAGCAAGCACCAAACAATTTGTGCCAATCCTCATAGCATCAGACACCGTGTCAGTAACATTCAGGTCAAGATTAACCCTTCACTGCTCTACTCAGTAGAGATATTGGCTCAGAAATAAAATCACAAATGTTTAATCAACACTTTTACTTTCTATCTCCTTATTCTGATAAGCTACGAATCAGAAACCACAACTTCTCAGAAATGTCAACTACCAGTCTAGACAATGAGATGCACTTTGCTTCTAAAAGATAGCAGTAATTTGAGGACACCAGTTAAGACTGATATTAGATACTTTCCATCACCAGCTCAGTAGTAATATCCAGCCCACCAGTTTTTATCTTTTTTTTTCTCCTAGATAATGTTCAGTAGCAAAATATCTCCAAGATAGTGAAAAAAAAAATCAGGAAATTTTACAGCTAAAAATCTTCTACAAAAATCCTTCTATGAAACTGTGGCCAGATAGAGGAATGAGTTTCACCCCTACAAAAGGGAGACTTAGACTGCATACTTGAAAAACGGCACCCTAGATTTAGTGTTTCATCAAAACCAGAACACTACTGCCAGGGATTTTCCAGTTTATAAGGCAGCAATTTTATTAGTGCCATTCAAAAGTCCTTTCAATCAAAAAAGGACTGCATGTGTCAAGGCTCATTAACAGCAGCCTCTTTACAAGAACCCATAAACATTACTTCTTGAATTCTTCCTCACAAAGATACCAGTGTCCTCAATATATGTTTTTCATAACTCGAATAGAAACTAGAGCTCTTTACCACCTAAAGAACAGGAAATGAAAATATGAGTACTCATGTCCTAGAAGGCCATCACGAGCTATATGGATAACTTTTCTACAGAACTCATATTTACAAACCAGCAGGCAGATCAAGTAAGTGAAGTCTGACTACACACACTGCAGACAAAAAAGTATTGAAAGCAGGACAGAAGCAGCTCAATTCCCAAAACATGCATGAGAGCAACAATAGATGTAGAGTCCCAGCATTAGCAAACAGTGAACGAAGCCAGAAAAACATCACCCATAATAATGATGGGCACAAATGCCCACACCAGTCATTTGTAAGCATGTAGGGAAATTCCTTTCAACAAATGTATCACTGTAAGCGGTATGTAACTTTGTGCCAGAGACTGTATGGGTAGCTGTATATTCATAATCAAAAATTCTTTAGCAAACAAAGAGAAAATCACTCTATAAATAATCGCTTCCTCTAGCTTGAGTTTAAAATCTTTAGTCTTAAGCCTTACAGGATGTGCCAAGCAGCTATTCCACACTTGACCTCATCTTTCCTTCCCCACAGGGTCACTGACATTTCCACCTCAACCACAATGGCGATTCTCACAGCAACTCCTCTCCGGCTTTTCACATTATTACTGAAAACAAGATTTTAATGGATACATGACTGAGAGATTTGTTGCAGAGATAAGATGCAGCAATCTGGACGCTGCCATAAAAAACTCGAGCTGTCGGGAGAGCTCCAAGACCATCCTGTAACAGCAAGCCTGAGTATACAGGAAATAAAGAAGACCAACAATTCAACAGAAGATATTAGGATTTCATGACACTGCAGAATATCATCTGCAGGTTGTGATCAAAGGGTTAAAAAAAGGGAGTGGAGGGAAAGAGGGAAAAAAAACAAGAAATAAATATTCAATTGTGTTCAGAGTTGTATCAGGTTTGGCAAGGCAACAGCTGTGCTCTACCCTCCATTACACAGCTTCCTGTCTATGCAACTCCCAGAATGTAACCAGTTGCCTTTTTTGGCTATAATCAGGCAGGACACAGAGGCACTATGCTTCAGTTAAATTCAGTTTCATCATTTCCTGAGGAATCCGAAGTAACCGGCCATCTGAAGTGTCCTACATTACACTGAAACATAGTGCTCGCTTCCTTGCTGCTAGAGTGCATGCATGTGTCCAGTACACCTTGGAGATACATTCTAGGATAAAGACTAACTCTTTTTGGCTAAGAAATAGGTAAGACCACAAGAAATCTTCCAAGGAGTATCCCCAGCCAGCCCTAGATCTGAAGAGAACTAAGGAAAGAAGATAGTTACAGAGAGGTTCATCAAATTCCTTGCAGGAGGAGAACCCCAAATTATCTCACATACTCTCCCTCAGTAAGGGATCATTCTAGAGCATCGATACCTTTTTGTTTTCAGGGCTGAAAACGACTTTCACAGTAAGAGGAGGAATAGCCTAAAACAGCTATTCTAAAATCTCACCAAACACTAAGCCTATTATATTTTTAATATATTAAATATATATTAATATAGTATAATATATTGTATATATAAATTTTAATATTTTAAGTACTACCAAATAGTAGTGAGGAGCTTCAAAAAGGCTCTGCACCTCAAACTTGAAAGAGACTTGAAAATTACCTGATTGCATGGCAGCAGCAGTCTTCATATATCATCTTAAACTACTCTCCTATGCTCCAGAAGAGAATCCTCATGTAGGAGAAGTAAAAGACTAGAGGCTCAAGCTAAGGTAACATGGCATTAGAGCTATTCCCGAGGCTGACTTCGAACCCACAGGGCGTCTAAACTAGCAATACCACAAACCAACCATTAATTTGTCTTCTCCACAAGAACAGTACCAGAGGAATCAGATTCAGCAAGTTCCATCTCATGGACTCCTAAACTTATCTTCCTAGCTTATGCTGCATTTCGCTGGGCATTTCTAAAAATCCCTTAAAGTGGCCAAGGAAGGAAGCAAGCCCAGTAAGCTCTTACAGCCTTCCAGCAACTCACAATGAATGCAAATCATTGCCATTTTAAGAACAAATTAGGAAGCAATTTGTTTGCCTGGTAGTTTGCATTTGGGGTGTAGATAATTATGTAGGACAAGGACATTTATCTTTACATGGCTATTGTGCAACTGCCAGATGAAAATACCGTTAACAATATTCTTTTTGATGCCAGTCTATAGGCAAGATGACCAAAGAATACAGAAGGAAGACAGACCATCCTTGTTTTGAGTTTAAATGCCTCCTTCCTAGTATTGTTTCCAAAAATGACACACTACAGTCACTTCCCTGTTAACCCAGTATGTTCCCTTATTGTCGTTCATAGCAGTTTGGGGAAGAGGCTGGTCAAACTTTCTTTATTTTCCTTTATTTCAGGGGCCAAAAGACATTCTTTGCCATTTAACTAACTACATCATTGCTACAAAGATGCCATACAGTCACAGATAGAGGCAAAGCAATTTCTACAGTCATGAATAGGATAGGACCAAGACATCAATATGTAGTGCAGCCTTAAAAAAAAAAAAACAACTGCCCTGTTGACATACATATTTCCCAGCAGACAGATTCTTTTGAGAGGAACAAGTCAAACACTGGACTTAACTTAAAATGACATGCACTCCCTTTGAATTAGGCAGAATTACTCCAAGCCCTCACTGGAATCATATGGACAGAAGTTTGCCTTAGTCTCCTGCAATTTCATAGCCTTAAGGCTTGAATTATAAGACACTTCACACACTCTCTACTTAAAGCATCAAGCGCTTCCCATAAACCTGGGAACAAACACTTTATCTGGTTTGGAAAGGTCTAAAAGCTACCTCTGCTGTAAGGTCCCTTTCTTTCAATTAGTGTTCTGCAACTGCTAAAAGCACAGAACATTACCTGCTTGCAATTTAATTTTCTATAACTACTTGTATTACATCCCCCACTCCCCCTAGACATTTACTCTGTCAGCAGCCACAGAATTATTCCTGGGAATGAGCAACCGCTCAATAAGATAAGCTTGGGCTCTACTAAACTATGGAGGTATCAGCTGAAGTAGAAATACAATTCATATATTCAGAAGAGCACTAATGGCAAGAGTTAAAGCATCACACTTACAAGTATTAGAGCACTGGCTGGGCTAGTAAACAGTTCTGGTTTGAGTTACCTGAACCATCACTAAAGCAGGGATCCCCACACTGCTCTTTCTTGGCTTCAGCCTCATTCCCAGAAAAGATGCATAACTACACTGGAATAGACACTTTTAACCAGACACTGTTTCATTTCCTTAGTTTAATGAATGATGAGAAGAAACTTGTGAAATACTCTGCTGCAGAGAATCCAAAAGAGCCATATACGTGCACTGAATCCTTGGCAAGTCAGATCATCACTTCAGGGCTTTGCTGTAAGACTGAGCCTACATGAAAAGAGACCTAAGTGGTTAATTACTAGACATTTTCTTCTGTTTCATATCCACCAGTAAGACACTGTTACAAATTTTCTGTGATTTCACATTAAACAATCCTCCCACATGGTTTGCCTAGTGGCCTTTCTACTTGCAGTGCAAGAGAAACTACCCTAAAGGGTGACAAAAAGAATGAACAATAAATAGAAAATGTATTTAGACCACAAGTTAATTTCCCTTTCTTTAAAGAGCTTACATTTTAAAAGTAGTTCAGGAACACAACTCTCCCACTACTTTCCAAACAGTCTTACCTTTAGCAGGTTGTCAGAGGATGCAATACATCACAAAAGGCCCTTTCACAGAACAAAAGGGGCGTACACCATTTTCTATAGGCAAGACAAGACTTTTGCACTTGAAAATTACAGCACTACTGGTCACTTATGGCCCTATTTCGGGTACAACTAAGTAGCACTCAGTGAAGAAATTTGATTATTTGTTAATACACAGCATTTTAAAAATGATCTGACCTTGAGAAGCTGCTAATGATTCAAACTAAGTTTGGCCAGTAACATTCATATGATGGGAATCCTTGCTAAGCATATGATCTGAACAGCTAATACTTGCATTATTTCTGCAACTCAACTATTTCGCTTTCCCCAGCCAGCTGAATACAGTTCATCAAATCAGATTTAAGAGCAGCTAGAAAGCTAGACTAAACTAGTCTAAAATAGACTTTAGTGGCCATGCTAGCTACAGTGACCACGAACTGACAATATAAAACCCCTAACCCATCAATAAAAAACTTCCTGTAGTTCCCCTGTATTCACTAAGAAACAGTTTCAGATCTCATTTGTTAAGGTTAGGCTGACACTTCACAGCTCCAAGTGCCAGTACATTTATGGGAAAGAAAACTGTAAAGTTTGTTAGCCCAAACTGCTCCAATTTGTAAGCAACACCTACATAAAAACTGGAGTCTAAATCACTAAGGGTGAGAAATGAATCACAAGGAGGAGGCGGAGAGGAAAGGAAAGGGAAAAGCTGGCAGGAAGCTGAACTGATGGACAGGTTATATCTGCTTATTTCTCAAGTTCCGTATATTGAGACACAGCAGTGCTTGATGCTTCAGGCTGAACGCAAGAATCACGAATTTCAGTTATCCCACAAGAGAATACAACACCAGGCAAGAACCTGAGCTCGCAATTAACACCCCCTCACAGACAGCCCCCCGAGCTGAAGGCACCGAGCTACACTTACCCTTGGCGTTCAGAATGCTGCCATGCAGACTCATTTCTTCTATTTCAGCTTTATTTGGGATTCATAATGACTGCTATTAGGCTTACTGTAGCTCGCTGCTTTCCTCTCTAGTCACAGTCTGACGCACACAATACATTGTTGAAAGATTTATTTCACAACTGGAATGCAGTTTGCTGGCAATTATTGTTGCATATTCAGTTTGACTGTAGTGCTGCCCAGACTTGCCATTTACCCTGTTTATTACTGTAAATTAAACTCAAGGTAGAGCACTAAAGTGCCCTCTCTGTATGTGGGGCTCTAAAAAACAAGGAGGAATCTAATTATCTAATGCTTAAGTGACGCCTCTATTGCACAAAAGTGACCTACTGGCCAGACTATGTGGAAGGAAAAAAGAAAGAAGTTGAAGGAAATTCTGCATCTTGCAGGTGGCCTACAGGTACCCAACATGCATCCTCAGAACAGAGAACACAGAATAAATGTTTCTGGGTTTCTCCAGGCCGAGCTCTCTTCATCAGCTGCAAGGCACCACTCTGGGATGTGTGAAGCAGCACTTGCATATATTCTACTTTAACAGCTGACAGAGGAGGTTTGCTCTGGCAGCTGGGACTTCCCATGGTAAAGTGCAAAGGCCACAAAGCCACGTACAAGTAGACATTTAAAAGCCACTTAAGAGCCACCTTTTCTCTCCAGTGAGTTCAAATACAGTAGGACTGTGAGAACAGTCCTACAAGCACAGCACACGTACATCAAACAAAAATTAATGCCGATCTGAAGAGGCACTTCTGGGTACCAAAGGCTAAAACCAGGATAGTGCAAGCTTCACCACGGGCTAGAGAAGCACAGGAACGATCTTGGGCAACCACACTGCATGCAGTAATTAACCACTGTAGGTTATAGGCAAATAAAGCCAGGCATAGCTTCCCTAAGTTAATGCTAGGGAGGGTATGCTTGCCTCTATTTTAATTGCACCTTAAGAGTTCAGTGAGACATAAAGACACACTACCATGTAAATGGTACCAATACAGTTAATCAGCTCTATGAAGCCTGTGCACATTGTTTAAACACACCAAACACTGATTTAGGGAGGGGGAGGGTAGCCTTCTGTTGATTTCAAGTCCAGTCTTTAGCATGACAAAGCTAGGCTGGCTGCCTCCCAACCCCATTCACTTTGAATAAATATTCAAAGTTTACAATCCTGCATAATACACTTTCTGCAACTGTTGTTTCTCATTAGTGCAGTACAGTACATGCCTTCTCAGCAGAGGAGAGAATTCCTCTTGCAGAGACAGTGTGCCCACAAGGAAAACATTCCAGGGGGAGAACACATTCTTCGTGACCACTCAGCAAAGTAATCCCACTTAAGGAGACAGCTGTAGTTCAGAAAATTGCAGCCCATCCCTGCTGTTCAAGCTGTTTTGCTGGAAGACTTGTTTTCAGGAGGCATAATGGCCTGCAAAAGTTCTGATCAGGCATGCACAATTCCCTACGGACGTTGCATGAAAGAGAGGGGAAGAGCTTACAAAGTTTTAACCTGTCTTTGTTACCTCGGGGTCATTTCTCATCCCCTCCCTAATATTCTGATTTAAGGCTAAAAAGGTATCTGCCAAGAACTCTGCGGCACTGTGTAAGGTAGATCTACACACATCAATTAGCACTCCCTGTCGTCGTTGTCAACGCCAGGTTTTAATTCATTGCAAGAGGGAACAAGGAATAAAACAATTACATCTAAATACAGAGACAAAAAATATGGTTCTGGTTCACCCTTCTAGATGCAAATATTTAGCACGTACGTGGCCAAGATAAAGTCATCTTACAGGAACAATTACTCTTGCTAACATTAACTGACAAATCGCTTTGATCTCAGTATCGATACTACTAACCATCTTCCTGCTCATACTGAAAAGAATCAAGAATCAGTGTAAATATGTCTGGTAAATCATTTTTTAAAGCATTATTTTTACTTCGCAGCAGAAGTTTCTCTAGACACTTTCAGCTCAACCCACTGTGCCAAACTAGGCCTGTGTACAAACAGCCTTCTGCTACATCTCATATTTTTATTCTTGTTTCAAATCATTCTGCTGCACATTAACAGCAGCTATGGGGATGGCAGGCAAAACCCCCGGCACAGAGAAGTCTACCACCTTCACAGGGTCCAAGCTTGATCCTCAACCCTTCTGGCAGTACATAAGGGTTCAATAAGAGAACCTATCTCTCTGTTTATGACAGTGATCTCCGAGGTAGAGGTTTGGAGAAGAACGACTTTTTCTGGACATGAAAACACAGCAACTCCAACACAAAGAAGAAAAAGCTACACAGCCTTTAAGTTCCAGGATGTGTAAGGAGGCCAGGTTGAAAATATTTACTGTTTTTTAATTTTATTTTTATTCGATTTGTTTCTTTTATAAATATTTATGCTCATAAATATCATGTTCAAGATAGTCTAAAAATCCAGATTGCGACATTTCCCTATTGCATTCAAGGTCTGGCACAGCTTCTTAACCATCCATTATAAGCACTGTCCTACAGAAAGCTCCTGGTGCAGCAGAGCATACGAGGAACACTGGTCTGGTCTGTATCCCTCAGCCTCAAGCTTGTCTTCTGGTCAGCTTGTTGCCTCCCTGCCCTGTGCTTTCTTCTCTCATTGGCAAATATATCAGTCTTTAAAAAGGAACAGCATTAGGCATAGCTAATTTTAGAATTCACCCAACCGTGCCCTCCTGTCTAGATCTCCTGAAGCACTGAGTTTTGTGTTACAGGAGAAGAAAGGATTCATCTTTCAATCTCAAATGAGTAAAAGGAAGGGCACTTGAAGTAGAAATTTAGTCTGGACTGATATAACCATGGTATATAAAATTTTCTCTATTCTGGCAATACAAGAAAAAACTTTTTTGGAAAAAAAAAGAAAATTATCTTCTCTTCACAGGCAACTGATATGACATTCCACGGTTCCCATATGAGGAAACAAATACAATTTGAAAGTTTGCAACAAAGTTTTGCTTTCACCTAAAAAGGATAAAAAACCACATAAGGAAACACTGACCACAGAGTAGCCAAACTGCTTCATGTGTTCCCACCAGAGTTAACAACGTTGTCCACAATCGCATACACGGGAGTGCTGTGGTGGTGAGGAACTAGAACAGGTTGCCCAGAGAAGCTGTGGATGCCCCATCCCTGGAAGTGTTCAAGGCCAGGTTGGATGGGGCTCTGAGCAACCTGGTCTAGCGAAAGGTGTCCCTGCCCATGGCAGGGGATTGGAATGAAACGATCTTTAAGGTCCCTTCCAAACCAAACAATCCCGTGGCTCTCTGATATTCTTCTCCTTATCTACATGAGCAAGAGCTGAACCACTACTGCAGCTGCACTTTTTCCTGACAGAATTAGCAATACAACATGGTGATACTTATCAGGTAAGTCTACATCAAGTTTTTCGAGCACTAAAGAACTAAAATGTATTTATATAGTTCTGCCCACTAGGAAAAAAATCACAAAAGACTATGCCCCACCATGTGGGAGAAGAAGAAAAACTGATTGTGCACATGTATATGCCAGTGCTACATGGACAACGTAGGTATTAATTTGCCTAATAAACTGGCAATCCTTCTTTTATGACTAATACATCTTTCTCATCACATTTGTGTGATTCTCATTTTACTTTTCCCATCATATACTGCATTAAATTTGGAAAGGGGCATTAAACCAATTCACAGTAATTTACTGTGTAATGAAATGTCAAAGACTTTAGTGTCTGCTACAAAGATTCGTACTGCAACATAAACCAGTTCACTTAGCTTTTACCGTCTGGGTTAAGTCACAAATCTTATGCCACAATTTAAAGAGTTTTTGAGAGCGCTTGTAGAAAAATTTTATTTGGTATTTATGCTCCTCTAAGAAAGAAAATTTTCTTGGTCAGTATACAGACACATCCACTTGAAACACAGCAGTTTCAAGTATCTAATTATTTAACTATTTTAAGTAGTCTACTGTATACCTGCATCCATGCTTACACTTATTTAAACAATTCTGAGAAGTCTAAATACATTCTACTTGATGTCAGAAAGGGATAAAAACCATTTCTATCTCTGAACAACAGGAAAAAAGAGACATCTGAACCACAACTGTGAAGAATAAAATATATTTAAGTGGCATTCTGCTAAAAAATTAAATTCCACTAATACAAAAGAAGTATTTCTTGGACTACTTCATATGCATTTAAAAGCAAAAAGTAAAGTTGTTCTCTAGATAGTTACTGCAATAAGGAATTTACCGATTAAATTGCTGTTTCCGGGTATCTTAATCTCAAATCCGCCCCTTCTGACCTGTTCCACTAACTGTTTACCACACAGCTATCTACCCTCACAACCACCCCAAAACCCAAAGCAAAATGTCAAGACAATTCCTCTACACATTTTAAACTATGACTGATATAGCCAAAACAGAAGCCTGAGAGAATTTTGCCTAATTTTAAAAAACAGTGCAAAACCCATTTTACCTTATAAACCAACTACTTTCAAGAGCTTGGCCAGGGACTTTCTAATCCAGTTCACTGGTTTGACTTCAGATTTATATTCAGTATTTGCTGTGAAGGTCTTACATCTAAATGCCCTATATCTGTTCAAATACATCCAAATCCTAAGATAAGGCTTCTCTTTCTTAAATTGATAGCATATCAATGAAAATTACTTTTCAATAAAATAATTGATTTTATCAATTCTGGCAGGGAAATATCGGAATCTCTTGCACTAAATGGCAAGCACACCTACACTGTCACAGTCCCCTTCAAAAAGAGCTTGCTAACAACTGACCTACAAACTGATACTATAGTTCTGTTAAATCAGTCACATTTGGAAAAAAACAGAAGCAACTAAAATTAATTTTTAATTGAAATGTGGCTGTAAGTTTCCTTTATTTTTTTTTTCTTGAACATTTAAAACAACTCTGTCACTAAAACTAACTGGATTGGTTGTTGGCCATAACCAGCTTTAATCAAAGTCAAATCTACTGCACCTCCAAGGTTGATTAAGAGAGCCTAAATTCAAATGAACTGGTCAAGTCTTGTCCTTAAAAGAAAAACATAAGTGAATGTGCTCTCATCACTACAAACAGTAAAAAAGCAAAGCAAACTATTACAAGAGCATGCTCTAAGTCTTAGATTTTAAATAAGAAGCTGCCCAGCAGGAAAAAAAACCCTTCTGACTGCACACGACTGAGAAAATAGAGCTGTAAAACTTTCTCTAAACCTTTCTTCTCACAAGTCTGAACGCCCACTTTGCTTTCACGCAAATCAGAACTCAAGTTCTGTGCAGAGGCACATATCACAATGGATTTCCTGCCGAGACTCATTAAAATGGTAGTTCTTGATGAATGGAAGTATTCATCAGTTAGGGAGACTTTATGATACAGATTTCCAAGTTAAGTTTCCCTTAACATATTAATTATCAGCCTGAATTTACTGAAGTCGCTCATCCATGTGGTTTTATTTACTGCTCTCAGTAAAGTCAGCATACATGCATTAGGAGAAATTTAAATTTCTAGTCATGAAGACAAGCAGAATCCAAACCCTATGTACAAAACTCTAGAGGCATAGATTTCATAAATAGGTCATGGAGTCAAGCCACAGCGTACAGCATTATATTTCATTATACCTCTCTGCAACCAGCAGCAATACATTTGTAATACTTCTGCAAGAAATAATTTACAGTAGACAAAGCATGCCAGATCAATTTTCTGGTCTCCATTTCGTTATGGTTAAAAAGGGCAGGACTTAGCAATACTAGCTCCAGAAGTATCACACTATGAAATCAATCACAGCCCCATCACCAGAAAACTGTAGACACTACTATTTCTTCAGACTCTTTAGGATGCTCAGAAAGGCAACATATTGTGATGAACAGGAACAGGCCAAAGGATCATTAATTGAAAATGGGGACTAATCCATTATGCTGAACACAACTGGGTTGGAGCGAGGTCAGAAGCTGTTAAGCCACTACAGTGGCCTAGGACTGCAAGACAAATCGGTGCTGAGATTATTACTTCAAGTACTCTGAACAAGTTCTCACAGCCACTGAAGAAAAAAGCGAAGCGGATAAACCATAATTAAGATGAACTTGTAAATTGATGCATTTCATTTAGTTGGACAACACCCACTTGCATTAGCTTCCAGGGCAGAAGTTGCATTTGTGTTTTTGCCTTAGCATACTCTATTAAAATCAGGTTGCTAGTTTCCATCTCTTTTTACACTAGAAAACTCAATTAGAACCATGGTGTGGTTAAACTGAAGAGAAATTTAAGGTACAAGGTCACCGAGCCACCATTAAGCTACAGCAACTGCCAGCAAAAACAATGCTGCTGTAGGCAATCCACTGCTATTACAGTTTTGTTCCAACCCACAGAAGACTTAACATCAGGCACACAATTTCTCTACTTAACATGCAAACAGCTCTGCCTCAATTACAAACTAAGAAAACAAAGAGTAAGGAGATATTTATACAAGAAATCAAAGACAAAAAATGTATGTTAGAGGGCACCGAGTGCACTACTGAGTCAAACCAACAAAAAGATATTAAATCATAAACCAAGGATTAAGGTTTTGGACACCTTTTAGCAGACGTGCACACTAATTCTGAGCCTCTAAAATGCACTTTAGTCATCAGTTAGCTTCAGCATGCTACCCAATAACCCAAAGCTACCACAAAAAAACAGATGTAGTACTCAAAAGTGGGGGATAAAACAACCTTAGCTTTGACTTCCCCTTTCAGTAAACCTTGCATTAACTAGATGAGTTCCTGTGCCTCCCATGGGTTCACTTATAATCTCACCCTATCACAGCCACACTAATCCATAAGCAACATAAATCTGGGCAAGACACAGGCCTAGGGATGGGGTGGAAGCCGAAGACTGAGTGGAATCAGCTCAGAAATCACAACACCTCTGATACTGTGTGTCCTGTCTCCTTTGTTCTGTACCCTGGAAATTAACAGAACCAAATCTGAAATTTGGGTATAGACAGACTAATTTCCCAGTACAACTAAAGTGTATTTTCACCAAGCTAGTAGTAGCTGACATACATGCACTCCCTTATACCTGCATGTGAATAGCCTGACACACGACTAACCCGTGAACTATTAAATGAAAACAGTTGGGACATTATTTTTAAAGACTTTCCAAGATAATAATGGTTCGGGTTTTCAAGATAGTTTGTTGCAGTGGTATATGCAAGTCTCACATTTGTGGTAGATACATTTGCAGTGCCAAGTAATGTTGCAAAGAGACTTCAGCCCCTGTGACATCGAACTGCAAGGCAGTTTTCAACTTGATGAGTATTTCAAGATGAGTATTAGAGCTACCACCGGCTACACAGCTTAAACCTATCCAACATTTTGCATAATACCTAAATAATGTGCTGGACAAAATAGATTATTTCATCTTATTAAGTGAGATTTTTCTAATCTCTTTCCTACAACTTTACTGGACAAGTTTTTATTACTATTATTATTATTACTTTTTCATTAGATTCATTTAAAATATTATTGTGTAGCTCTTGCAAGCTATTCGTCTTCTTAAAACATTCTGAAACACATCAAAATCGACCCAGAGAAAATAATGAAGAAAATTAATTATTCTCCATCTCTTGAGATGAAATTATCATCTGGCACCTTTTTTCTTACAAGATTAACTTGAAAGGAAAAAAAAAACCAAAACCACCAAAACCCAACCCAGAACCATGGCAGAAATATCCCAACAATCTACACAAAGGTTAATAAAAGGACTTCAGTTTCTCCGCTCATTCTTTTGGGGGAGACAGAACCTGAGTATTAAGTCTTCCTGTTTATACAGAAACAGACACAGGCTACTCAGCAGACCAAACACTGAGGTCGAAGACTCTTCTCCAGATATCTTCCAAAATCAGACCTTGGCTTTACAAGCATCCAGGAGATGACACCACATTCCAGAAAGAACCACATCACTCACCAGCTTGGCGGCAGTTACATTCACTTTGACGTTTCAGGTCAGTAAAGAAGTTCAGACCCCCGTTTCTATCCACTGCTACCAATTTTGCTCCTGCTTTAGAGTTATAGAAAATTTTGCCTGTTCACCTCCATAAAGACAGTGCACACAAAACGAATAAGCGCAATAAACAAAGCTATCAAGAAGTGGGACACGCCAATTTGGGCAGTTCCACCTGATATGGAGCATCATGGAACTGCTGCGCGATTTCCTTGTAGTTACTTTCACAAGGTCAGACTAGCATGAAGTCTTGTGTTTATATAGTTCTGGAAATTGTGATTAACAACTTCAAAACCCCGCTGTGCTACTTACATATATCAACTGCTTTCCCCTCATTACAACTTCCTAGTTAATAAAAATACTTGTTTATCTCATTGAAACCTTGTGAGAGCACTACAGATCCAAACAGTGCATCTCTGAGTCGACACACATCTGCACCATGATTTGCCATTTTTGCTGGAATGCTGTCAATAAGTGACCTAGCGACTAATTTCAAAAGCGTTTTACACAGGCAGTAACTGATTAGATGGCTGCTACTCTGGAGTTAAAACTTTACCATACCCAGCCTCATGATCAGGAGATGTATACAAAAGTCATGAATGAGTAATTTAACCTTTCAATCCACGGTTCAATAGCCTCTATGCAAAGGAATACTTTGTATTTCCTTACAGCAGACAAATCATAAATGGGCTTTGGCCTGCAGACTACTACAATATCTTTACAAGTCTGACGCACATTTTTTTTATGCATTACTTGAGAGATTACTACTCTTTGGAAGACCTGCCCACTTATAAAAAAGTTTAAGTTTTCAGTCCGCTCTGATGGAGTGTGGCTCAGGACATCACGACATAGGATATGGAAGAAAAACCTATAGAACAAGAAAGATCAAGAGCACAAACAGTGCTTCAAGAGGGAAAAAGAAGGAAAGGAATCATAAGGAGGAAAAGAAAATGGAATTAAATGGTGCATGCAGAGTTTGCTGACCAATGAAGTTTACTTCTGAAAAATCCCCCTTCGTTACCAGAAGCGTGTTATTCCTTTAAAACTCATTTCACCTTGTGTTTAGGCAAATTAGGAGCAACCCTCACTAAACTCAGTGGGCAGGCACCACCCTCGGGGGCTATGAAACTTGTTACTTTCCACACCGACCGAGGACAAGTCGGTAAAGATACCACTCAAAGCCGGAGAACTTTTACTACTCGTTTGGAGGTGATGCCTGAAAGCACAAGCTATCTGCAAGAGCTCTCTGTGCAAGCTTCATCTTGCCCTGTCACTCCCTCCTCCCTCCCTCCTGGCTCAAACCGAACTAGGAAGTGGAGCCGGGCAGGCGGGCGGAAGCCAAGCCCATGGCGGTGTCTGCAGGAGGGCTGTCAGCCCGTGACTCAGGCTGCAGCCCTGACAGCTGCCCGGCGGCCCCGCTGGCCCCTGCCCGCTGCCCCCGCGGGATGGGCAGCGGAGGGAAGGAAGGAGGGCAAGGAGCTGGGTCCGGTGGAAAAGAGCGCCAATCACCCACCCCACCTGCGGGAGGCCGGTTCGCGGGGCGTGCGGGGAGCAGAGCGGCAACTCCCCGGGCACACCTGGCCCCAGAGCAGAGGGGGGACACGGGGAGCACCCCAGCACGGCGGGTCCCAGAGGGACGGAGCGGGAGAGCGGCGGGACAGCGGAGCCTTCTCGCCCGGCCGGACAAAGAGGCGCCAAACCCGGTGAGGGAGGGAGGGAAGCGCGGCGCCAGGGGGGACAAACCGGAGCCACCCGCACCCACCGCCCTGTCCGACCGGCTTCACCTGAGCCCGGCTACGGTGGAGGGAAGGAAACGCCGCGACGGCGGCTGCGCTCCTCAAGGCAAGAGTGCGGCGTCCTCCGGCTGCGGCTCCTCCCGCGGCACCGCGACCGCCGCTCGATCACCGGCACTGCTGACCCGCCCGCCCGTCCGGGCGG
>VZRR01010047.1:288187-325762 GCA_013398015.1 Oreocharis arfaki
CCGCCCTCACCCCGCGGGCCGCAGGGTCAGGCCGGGCCGGGCCGGGCTGGGCTCCCCCACTGCGCTCCGCCGGAGTCGAGCCCTGCCGAGCCGCCCCGACAACGCCCCATGCCCCTCCAGTCCCACAATGCCCCGCGCCGGGCGCGTCCCGGCGGCCCGCGCTGTCCTGTGGTGCTGCCGTGGGCAGCGGGTGCGGCCGGAGCCGGGAGCAGGGCATGGGGCTCAGCGGGGTGACGTTCTGCGGCCCCCGCCGCCGGAGGCCGGCCCAGAAGTCCTCGGAGATGCGGTTTGGGGGTGTCCCGTCAAGAGGTTCCCACTCAGCCTTGTTGTAGTGCAAAACACCTGCGACAGGAAGATGCCAGTCAAAATTTCGTTTCACTGACTCATTTAGGGTGGAAAAGATCTCTGAGATCGTAGAGTCCAACCTATGACCGAACACCACCTTGTCAACCACACCATGGCACTGAGTGCCACATCCAGCCTTTACTTAAACTCCTCCAGGAATGGTGACTCCACCGCCTCCCAGGGCAGCCCATTCCAATGTCTAATCACTTTCTATGAAGAAATTCCTTCTAATGTCCAACTTGGCTCAGTTGGAGGCTATGATCTCTCACCCTTGTCGCTGGTTGCCTGGGAGAAGAGACCGACCCCCGCCTGGCTACAACTTCCTTTCAGGCAGTTGAAAGGTTCAACTCCACAGAAAACTCTTGTGTGTTTCCCTCATGGTCAGATTTGCAGATGTGCCATACTTAAGGCAAGTCAGATTTTAAATGTCTGTTTTCTGTAGCTTGATTACCCTGAGAATAAGTGAAATGGCTTTTTTTTGGCAGGAAGTTACCCAGGAAAGGGGACACACCTCAGAGAAAAACAAGTATGACTAAAAGAGCTATCAGACTGATTTTACACATCTGTTACTTTCCACTAATTCACAGGATATTTATGTGGATCTTTCTGATCAACTTCACTCACATTTTCCATCAGTGTTTGCAAGCCAGCATCATCTGGAAGAACGAACCTGTAAGGGTCACTGAATTCTGGAAAACATCTCAACAGCAGACAGCTTTACCAGTTTGATGGGAATAAATTAATGGCACTGTAGTATTTCTAGAGGGAAACGAATCTATGAAGTAGTGACCATCCAGAGATACTTCTTCAATTGGCCAGCCTTTACACACCAGACAAAGGGCCACTTTGCTGAACTACAGTGTTTTCCCCTACTCTGGTCTAATCCAAGACCAGTTTGGCCTTAAGTTTATTGCAAACAAACTTTGCTTAAATTTGTTGGCAAACAGCAAGCCCTGGGAGAAGCCTGCACTTCTTTGATCAGCAATAAATGCAGAGACATTTGATTTCTGTATCTGACAAATAGGTAAAAGTGGCCAAGTTAATTTTAGTGAATAATTTTCAGTGCTTTGAGAGGCAGGAAAAAATCTCTTCCAAAACTAGCTTCTTGCTGACAAGCTGGAGAGAGTGAAACGAGTGACAGAGACAAAAAGGTGTTTATTCCATCGGAAGAGTCACATTGCTAAACTCTAACCACAGTGTCTTTAAACAGAAACTACACATGTACACATCTGGAGAGTGTCACAATCTGGTGTTGCTAAGAAGCCTGAGCTTTTGCAAAACCTTGAAACCTTAGTTGTATCACTGCATATTCATAATTAGAATTTCTTTAGAGAAGCAGCTCTGAAGTGACTTTAATATCTACGCCCATACAAAGCAGCAGCTATAAATGCAGATGAGAACTTGAAGCGTTTTCAGGTATCGTGGCAAAAGGAAGTGGCTCTTTGGAGACAGGTGTGTAGCAGAAAGCCACGTATGTCTGCGGACTTCGTGCCTCTGAGCAACCTGAAATTTGTCTGCAATTTAAGCACCATGTATTAGCACATAACTTCCTTTTTCCTTTATGCCCATTCTTTATTGTTCCTTTATGGCTCCTATAACAAATGCCACGTCCAAGCCGTGAGAGTGTGAAAGGTGGAAAGCCATCTTAGGAGATGTGGACGGAGTGAAAGCAAGTAGTGTTTCCCCTGAGGGGTGGGAGGGGGGTGAATGTGTCAGAGAACCAGTAAGTGAAATGTGTCCCGGGTAACCTGTCTCAGAAGCAGCCAGGAGCAGATGTCAGGAGGAGAGTAGTCCTTTTCTTACAGAATGATGTTACTCTTAGCAGAACTACCCAGCTTCTGGCATGGCTGTGGAAAAGGTACGGCTTAACTGGCTCACTTTCATATGTCAGGGTGCAATTCCATCATGCCCTCTTCGTCAGCAAAACTGGTTTAAGGTGTTGTCTGTTCTCCCACTAGGCGTTTGGTTTTAGTGCTGTGACACAGCTCACCGCTGCTCCAGCAGCGACGATAAAGAGGTTTAAAAAGTCATATTGTACGCTGGGTCACTGAAAAACAGCTAAAAAAAGAAGGTCAAGAAAAAAAAGATTAGTTCACTGATCTAGTTTATAGGCCCTCAGAGAGACACATCAGCACAACTGAGGGGATTAAACTGAGGCACTGTGATGGGAGTCTTTTAAATTGACTTTGCTGATGGAGAAAATTTAAGAAGGAAATATAGTGCACCCCAAGACTGGGGCAGAAGGGAGGAGCTGGTACCTGGCATACTCTAGCATTTAAAACAGTTATTCTGTTTTTCACCTCTCCCCAACCTTCCACCCACACACTTCCAAGTGAACAACCTTCTGAACTCCAGCTCTCTCACTGTAGTTCTTTCTTCAACTTTAGTAAAAGAGGAACATGTTTTTACATTCTCAATACATTAATGACAAGATCTGCTGCTGAAAAACAAACCATTTATGTACAGCATCTCTGGTCATTTGGGATACCATTCAGAGGCACACTTCTCTACCACCATACTGCAGTAAGTATATTTATCACAGGCCAGAGTCCCTTCTTTCAATAAAATGCAAGTGACACCATCCTGTAGAAAGGACCCTCTTGGGGAAGCAGGTTAATCAAACAGCTGTGCTCTGGCTGAAGTCATGGAAGTATCCTCAGACACATACCTAGATGAAAACTTCTGTCTGAGGAAAAGGAAGTCTTCTTGGAGCTTGTGAGTTCCTCCAGTCCCTGACATGAGATTACAACTCCCTTTGGCATGGTTACAGACACCACATTCCTGATCTGACATACTAAGAATAATGGCCCAGAGCTCTTTACCTCCAAGAGGTACCTCTGCCATTTAAATGGAACCACAGTGTTAAGCAACAGACACTTTTTAGTTCATGATATCCCCTTCCAAACTGTGTTTCCTCTAACCCTGTTCTCTTGCTGCTCACTATGTTCTATTCAGCTTTAAATTCAGAAAAGCTGGCTTCCAACACCATTATACAAAAGGGCCAACAGGAATACATGCAATCCAGCAAGAGAATCTTTGTCCCAAAATCTTTGGGATCTTTGTCAGATTCCAAATCTGAGTTTCCTGCCTTGGGCCTACCCAGACTTGTCCAAAATGCCAGCAGAAAATATCCTGTTACCTGCCTTAAAAAAGCATAGCAACTTTTTTTTTTCTTTTTTTTTTTTCTTTCTGAAGAAAACAATCATTTTCACACTGTCTGTTACACCTTAGCTTCTTCAGTGATAATTCAGCAAGCACGAAATTTTAGGCTTGTCTGCCCTGGCCTCACAGCTCCCTGTTTCAACAATTGCTGAGGAGCCTTTATTAACATCTCAAATACCTCCTTTTCCTTCTCCCTTTCTCAGAGGGGGTAAGAAATGCTTCAGATTCCTGAGTTCAGAAGGGCTTGGGGGCATTCTTCTTAGCAGAGGATAAGTTGAAAGGAGAACAGTATCCTTCCCCAGCCCCTCTGTCACCCTGCACCTGTCATGCTTATGACAAGCTAGACTTGGGTGAGGTACTGATAAGGAAAATACAATTTAAAGGGACTGACGAATCCATCTAAAAACTGTTTAATTCACTCTGATAAGGTAGGGCTGTGGAGAGCTTTCTGCCACCTTTGCTTCTATGTTCCTTCTGTAAGTCTCAGACTGGGCCATGTTTTCACAGGACCAAGAATTCAGTAGCAGAGTGACTGTGCTATTACAAAAACAGGACTTAGTTCAAAGAATGTATAAGAGTGATAGCATTTAACTACATCACAAAATTTATTCATTGTTTTAATTGTTTTTCAGCATCAGTCACCTTTAATGAACCTCTAAACAAAAGGCATCTAGCTGAATGTTCACTTCCCTCTTCCTCTACCAGGATGAATTTAGTCTCCCTTTTTCTTAACACCCTCCTTACAAAAAAAACCCCATGAAATCACCTCTACTTTCAGCCTGCTGCCTTTCCTGAGGTTACTGTGTGAGATTTCTGCTCCACTAATGGTGCCTCTCAGTTTATCCCATGTCCGCTGTTTGTTTTTGGGCTCAGCCTGCTACAGTAATCAAGGCCAAATATTTGCTCAAATGAAGTGCCCCTGTTGTTCTCATTTCAGGAAGCTGGCTGAGGACAAAGTGAAACTAGCTTGAAATTCTCTAGTATGCCCAAGAGATGTTAAGAGCAAGGGATTTTTCCAGTGCTGCAGAAAGTCATCCAGATTCCCACTGTAGCTTTGTTGTGGGAACTGCAGGGGAACTAACTCGTTTATAGCCTGCCCCAATTAAAGACACCACCTTTGTGTGCCAGAAACCAAAGTCGGTCCAGTCAAAACCAAACTTTGGGATCATTCTGTCAGGCTCCAACCAGAAAGAAGACCCAATGTGAAATTACTCAAGCATTCGTTCTCCCTCTTCTGCAAGGCTGAAGCCCACATTTTTCTGATAAGAGGAGGCTACATCCTTTGTGCTTGCAAGTCAGTGGCGGGTCTTATAAACACACCCACAGATTCTCAGCATAACATATTGCAAGCTCCGTGCATCTGGAGCCAGTGCATGCTTTGCTCAACAACCCCCCTTTCATTTCTGCCAAGATTCCCTCCCACATTTGGGACTTCTTTCCTGCTCCCTTGAGAGCCTCCTCAATTCTCCCAGCTCCTCCAGCTTCCTACTGTCAGCATGGACTGTTCTGTACGGCTTTGCCGGTCTGCTCTGCCTTTGGGAACATATGGACCAGTGCAGGAGGCTGGGCACAACGATCTGGGCATTACCCTTATTGTCAGCCCCGTGTTTGGGTCAGGGGGATGGACCAGAACAGTGAACTGACAGTGCTGGCACAGAAACATTCAGAAGATTCACCAGGACTTCCTGAGGCATTACCTTTGTAGGATGTGAGAAGTTGCCAACACAGATACGTGAGGTGCCACCACTGCGGGAAGCCTCCTTTCAGATGAGGTGAAGATGAGCTCCATTTAACACAGTCACCCTTCTGTCCCGTTTATCAGATCTTCGTTTCCTGGGATTACTCTGGAACAAAGAAAGCAACTCACTGGGCATCTTGTGTGTTTTATAATTCCGGTCAAAAATCAATAACTCACTGAGGAGTAGCAGGCTTCTGAGCTGCCCAGGCTAGCATCTGCTCTGCAATATTTCTCAGCTACCAAGAGACAGGAAAGTGTTAGAGGAATCGAACCCACAGGACAGAGGTGCTTAGGCACTTCTGGAGTTCCTTCACATGAGGTAGCAACTTGTGTTAGACCAAGATGTAAGGAGTCCTGCAGGCACTGCTGCCTTCTTGCACTGGTCCCAGGGAAGGGGGGGAAAAAAAAAGGTTAAAAAGTTTTCTGTGGAAAAGAATATTATTTGGACTTTGAGTTATAAACCCAAGCATGACACAGATATAAAGCACAAAATATGGTAGCTCCGCTGTCTTCCACCTCATGGGGCAAGTCATTCAGCCTGGGGTAAATCCCTCCTTGTCTTTTCCATTTGTACATAGAGTTAAAGCATCCTTAAGCCTCTTACTGCTCCACCACTCTCCTGATTACAGCTGCATCTAACACCGAACTTAAAACACACACCTGTACATAAGTTTGCGGCTAATTGCGAGACACTGCAGAGGCCTGTAATTCTTTGACTCTTTATAGAGGAATGTACATGTATAAAAGCCTTTTGAATTTTCATAAGCCGCCCCTTAGATGTGGGATAGAGAAATAAAAAAAAAGATGAAAACAAGATGCTCACCCGATGATTCAGCTTTCCTGCAAAGTTTCTTCTACCAGCCATCATAACCCTGAAAATTATCACCCCAGCCCTTTTTTTCCTGTGGCCTAAAAACACATCAGCAATGAGGATCATAATTTAAGGGCTTTTTGTTTCTACTAGGAATTAATGAGAAAGAGTTTGCATTACATGGAGAAAAAGAATAATATGTAGAAAAAGAAACAGGGTATGTGTGCATTTGGTATTGTTGGGTTTTGGGTTTTGCAGATTTTTTTTAAATTTGGTTTTTTTAGTTTAAGGAATGCTAAATCAGGCTTGGCTTTGCTAGGGGACATACCAGCTCTCTCCAAGCTCTTTTTATGGTGATCTCTCTTGTACCTTAATTGAGAAAGAAGGGTGTGGAAGTTTCAACAAAGGCTTCCCTTTGTAGTGTGTTAATTAGGCACAGGAGTTAACAAAACCCCTCAGTTATAAACAATTACCTTTCCTCAGGCTTACTTTAATTTTCCCGCTATTGCATTTTTAGTGATTTTCTATTAAGTTTCCAGAGTGGACAAGACTAATTTCTAAAATTAGTGTTCTAATTAGCAAAGAAAAGAAAAAAAAAACAAACCAAAAAAACCCAAACCAAACCCAAGCAGGAAAATAAGTAAAGCGGGAGGAAAAATACCACTATAATTAGAAGCACTTAAAGATGACTTTTTTTGGTGCTTCTTCAGGATACAGGAGACCAAGGTCTTTTAAGTTCACTGTAAAGTCCCCTTTAAAACTGAAAATACAGTGTATGGTCCCCTGGAAGTGACTCTGGGTGTAAATGCCTGGGGATGTGAAGGAATGTGATGGGGGCTTGTGTGCCTTAAAATGATTGCTACCCTCACCCCTGCAGGAGGAGGGGGAAAGAGAGGAAAGCGAGAATGGCTGTAATTTCTCTAGACATCTTGCCTGCCGGTGTCCTGCCTGGCTGCTCAGCTTGTGCTCAGGCTCGGGACACACAACAGCTGGGAAGGGAGCGGCCCCTGCCCTCCTCTCTGATGGCGGTGACCTCACCTCTTGGCACAGAGCTATCCCAGGGCAGCGCCAGCCACCGAGGCACTGGGACCCTCCTCCTCCTCCCTCTGCCTCCTGCCAAGGGAAGGAGCAAACCCAGGGGCTCGGAGCTGCCCTTCTGCCTCAAAGAGACACAATCCCAATGATGGAAAACTGTACTATAACGATGACTGCCATCTTAACACCAAACATTTCCCACCCTGTGTTAGCATGAAACCTTTCACACTGCTGCTCTCTAATCTTGTTTGCTGTTGAATTTCTGGAGTAAGGTTGAGCAAGGCATGTCAACCTATGGTATTGGGAGAAGCATGTTATGATTCAGTCTCCGGTGAGTGTCAGACTTCTCTTGTTGCCTCTGATAGTGCTGTTTGCCAAACACCTTTACAACATAGAAGGCACCAGATATTCAAAGTTGTCTTTGTGTCCAAGGAGCTGCCCAGAAAGCAGGAGAATAACATTTATGTGGGACTAGGAAAATAGTAGCTCAAGCTACATTCCCAATGGGGGCTGTGTATCCCATTCTGCCAGCAGACCTGGAAAAGACCGTCTAGGGGAAAACTCGTAATTCTTAGTGGCAGCTTCCCAAACACAGCAGTTCTTGTTGGGAACTTGCCTCTCCTCTCTGGAAGAGACTGCAGATAGCCTAGAGAAGATAGGCATTCTGACCTTTATTGCTGCACATCAGACCACTCTTCCTTTCTCACTGCGTTGCAGTAGCACAGACTGATTCGGAAGCCAAGATCAACTCCTGCTGCTTTCCCCAAAGAGCTTTCCAGCTTAAACAGACCAGGAAAACTCAGTGTGAGAGAGTGATCAGAAGTGAAGAAGGGCTGAGAGTGGCCTCAATGGCTGCACCAGATCCCAGGCAGGAAGTAGGTACAGGTACTAGCCTGACTGACCAGGCAATCAGGGAACTGAGGACCCCATGGCAGCACAGAGCTACTGCACGTACGATGGAAAATGTTTAAACTGCTGTAGCTGGGCCCCACAGGAAACTTTTGGGAAGTGTGTGCTGGGTCTAAGACAGGAACCAAGAGAGTCAGTGTTTAAAATATGCACTGACAATGAATTGCTTCATTACTTAGAGAAAAAATTGAGAAGGGGGGAAGGAGTAAAACTCAACCACATCAGGAAACAGGCAAATAATTGTCTGACAGATACACCAGGTCTCCTGACTGCTGGTGTAAGACTTTGCTGCTGTTCAGCCCACATGAGTGTCCTACTCATGATGATCTACTTCTAGGAGACATCAAGGTCTCCTCCGCATTTAGGTATGGATCTCACATGCTGGAAAAGAAGCAAATTGAAACATAAGGCTGCTTGCTCTTTTGTTAAATGTCTTATTATGCCCTCATCTACTGTTTTTCATTCTCCTCCAATACCTTATCCTGTTCATACACCCAAAATTGAAGAATGAAAGTGACACCCTTCAAAACAAGGAAAGTTTAGGCCCGTGAGCTGCTGAAGAAAGACACAGACATGAGTGGGCCACAGCCCCTCTCCTGCAGCACTTTGTAAAGCAAGTGAACAGTCCCAGGCAGGAGGCTTTCTGCAAAGGCCAAGGCAAGAGTTTTGCAGGGGCAGACCACGTGGAGAAATTGGACCTCAGAACCCGGACTCGCACATCCATATGCAGAGACGTGGGAAACACCACCTTTCTGGAGCTGGTGTGGGGAGGGGAGCTCTGGAAGCTGCAGGCAGGAAGAGCCTGACTCGGGAAGAGCGAAGCAGGTAACAATCACACAACTATTCATGGCTTTTTTCCCTGTGACAACTGCAGCCTTATAAGGGCAAGAGAGCGCTCCAGTCGGGGCAGAGCTGCGGAGGTGGAGCCTCCAGGGGCACTCCTCATGTTTGCTCCCAGGCTCGCTGCCTGCCCGAGCCGCTGACCTCCTTCCCGGGAAAAACCCTGGGAACCCTTGCTGAATCCAGCTGTTCAAATTTCAAACTACAAAACGCCTCGGCTCCCCTCCCTTTCTCCCCATGCCTCCTACTAGCTGGAGCTGTGGTGAAGCAGAGACGTCTGCTTTTGTAATGTTGTGGGTATCAGGGAGCACTGGGTCGGAGCGTCCCCCCACATCTGACGTGGGAAACATTCCCATCTGGTTGTGACAGTACTGAGAACTGGAAGAAAAAAGAAAGCAAGAAAAAACAAACAAACCTCCCCGTGGCCCCCCCAGTGTTGCATGTTGGACACCAGTGAGTGTGTGAAAGGCTGCAGCTGGAAAATCTAGTGCCCAAACTCAGTTGCAGATCGTTTTGCCCGTGGATGTGCTTCAGAGCCCCCCGGTAACTGGCTGAGTTTCCACTATTTGTGTTGAGTTCTTACAGATTTCAGCCCTGTCCAATCCACCCCGCTGAACTATGCTGGAAACGGTTTGCAAATAAAACTGAACATAAACATGCAGAAAATGTCACTGTCATCAGATAAGGTTGCTATGCACATGAAATTCCTGACACGAGTTCATTAAACCAAGGACACAAAAAGTTAAGCCACATGCATATGTTGCCTGGGATGGGGATTCAGGCAGTAACTTTATTTTTTTAGCCTTCTACCAGCCCATAGCCATCACTCTGGTGTGACTCAATTTCTCCCAACAGGAGGGAAAAAAGAAAATAACATGAAAAAATGTTACAGCACCCACCTCCCTCTGTGAATACTGGCATGATTTGGGAAGGAGCAGGAGGCAAGGGCTAGCCGTGCCACTTGGGAGCTGTGGAAGGCTGGTTTTCCAGAGGGCAAAGCACACACTGACAAAGCCAGGCCTCAGCAGTCTTTACCAAAACCAGCCATATTTAGCACTGCAGGAGGCAGCTATCTCTGCACTATGAGAGGAAACAGGCACTAAGAGCTTCCTCTCTGATACACTTCTTGTAGTTGTGGTCGTGTTCGACTTGCGGGAATGCCTCGGCTAGATGCTTCTACATGGACTTACCAGTTCTCAGACAGCAAGTTTGCAGAAGAGCGTGAGCTGCCAGACGTAATGACCTTCCCTACCACCTACTGAGTTGTTACAGAAGTCACACCACATATTTTAAGAGAGGAGCAGGAGCTGTCAGAGTAGTCTACAGATGAGATTGATTTCAGGAGATGACCTCTCCTAAGCCTACCACACAGCCACCCCTTATCTGCTTTCTCTTTCTCAAGAAAGAGAAGCTGCGCACACTTTGCCCTGGGATGAGCAACATAGGTTAGATTAACCTGCAAAGGTGGAACATTCTGTTCTCCTCAGCGTCTCAGGGGTCAGGGTTGGGGTTTGATGACTGTGCGAAGCCAACCCAAGTCTGAGCAGTCCCTGAAGGAGAGTTGTTCCCCTCCCTCCTCTGATCTTCACACTCCCACTGCCAGTCTCGGATGACAGCCAGCTGATTCAGCTGGAAACAACCCTGAATCAAAAGAAAGACAGATGTTTCCAGTTTGATAATTTCCTTGGTCTATTTGACTATGTGCCTGCTACAGAGGTGCTGAAAATGCACGGTCATGAGCAGCCAGACCCACAAGTTGCTCAGAAACTATGAGCGAACTGAAGTTCAGTAGAGGCCAGAAAGCCTCCTTTCCAGGGATATTGTGACTGAATTGAGTTCAGTTGTGTGGCTGATCACAGGTGTTCTTATAGCACCCCACATGCAAGTGTTTGCAATCAGTATCTGAATTAAGGAATGTCTACTACCAAATATTTAGCATTACCAAAATCACAGCATCATTTAGCATAAGAGGTAATTTTGAAGGTCTCCGGGTCAACCATCTGCTTGGAGCAGGACCAGCCTTAGAGTTAGATCAGGGTGGTTAGGGCCGTATCCAACTGGGTTTTGAAAATCTCTGAGAATGGCAAATCCAGCATCTTTTCCCTCTTATCTTTTCACTGAGCACATCTGGCAATGTGAGTTTACCTTCCACATAACCCCCATTTGGGTAGTAGAAGTCAGCGGTTAGATACTCCTCCTTATGAGCTTTCTCATCCCTTTGCAAACCAGCCCAGCTCCCTCAGAACCTGCCTGTGTGTCAGATGGTCCAGTTCCTTTGGGCAGCTTCGCATTTCTGCCCTGGAGTTGCTCCAGTGTGTCAGTGTCCCTCTTGCAAATGTGAAGGACCGTCCTGGAGCAGCCTGAGGAAGGAGAGCAGATGTCTCTGGCTGCTTGTAGAAGCTGGAGCCCTTGCGAGTGTGTGTGTTGGGGTGTTCATGCACAGTATCAGTGTTTGTCCGTGCGTGTACACAGTGTCACAGGGCAGCTGTGCATCCGCCTCTCGGGTAAATATTGACTCAGAAGTTTAGGTCATAAAAATGGGTGCAAATTCACTCAATGCCCTGGAGCTGTGCTGGTTTTTGTAAGCAGAGCTTTCCTGCAGGTGTGCTCTGTGAATGCTATCCATGCTGAGTCCCAGGGATGTCTGTGCACAGTTCTCCTGCAGCAACTCTGCAGCTCAGCAGGCACGGATCCTCCTTCCCATTATTGCTGGAGAAGATGTTTACAGTCAGGTTTAAATCTGGTCAGGTAGCTTATTGATTACTCACTTCTCAGCTATTACTCTGCTTCAGTAACCCTGAAGCTCGGGGAGACAGGGTGTACCAGGCAGTAGCCAGGTCTGGAAGACAACAGAAATCATTTTCTGCTCTGGTGATGTTGCCAGAGGGCAACACTTCACTGCTGTGATGTCATGAGCATGAGGCAGAGCCTTCAGAGCATAAAAAAGAACACCCATTACTCAGGGGGCCAACAGGTGTTTTCGAAGGAGGCAAGTGAAAAAGGACACCTCAGAACTTTTACCTGCTTGCTGTCTTGGGGATACAGGCAGAACGTTGTGTGACTGTAAACCAGCTGTGCCTTTTGAAATATTGGGACTGTGGCTTAATGAGCAATCCCTCTGGTGCCTTCATAAGTCTTCTTACTGTGATGTTGGTGAACTGGGCAGGGTAGAGCCAAGGCTGGCCCAGTGACTGCCGCAAGAGACTGTGTAACAGGTGATAGAGTCTGTTACAGGCCCTGCTACACACCCAGGCTCAAGCTGTGGTTTAACCCCAGTCAACAACTAAGTACCAGGCAGCTGCTCACTCACACATCTCCTGGTGGGATGGGGAGGAGAATCAGGGAAAAAGAGAGCAAAACCATGGGTTGAAATAAGAAGAGATTAATAATTTAAATAAAGTAAAATATAAGAGTAACATAATAATACTCGAAAAGGGAAACTACAAAGAGAGAAAACACAAGAGGAACAAGTGATGCACAATATAATTGCTCACCACTTGGCTGATTGATGCCCAGCCTGTCCCTGAGCAGTGATTGGCTCCTTCCAGATAACTCCAGCAGTTATATACTGGGCATGATGTCCTATGACAAAGAACATCCCTTTGGCCAGTTTGGATCAGCTCTACTGGCCATGCTCCTTCCCAGCTTCTTGTGTAGCTTCTCAGTGGCAGAGCATAGGGAACTGAGAAGTCATTGATTTAAAGTAAGCACTGCTTAGAAAGAAGTAGTGTTGGTATGTTATCAGCATTATCCTCATACTAAATCCAACACACTGCACTGCCTACTAGGAAGAAAATTAACTCTGTCCCAGTCAAAACCAGGAGACTGTCCATCACCACACAGGGATGGTGTTCTGCTATGTCGTGCTGCTCTTTTCAAGGATGTGGGGTGCACTTGTGAGCTTTGTGGTTTCTCTGCCTCTATAGCTTCAGCAACACTTTTCCCCTTAAAACCTTTCACAGGCAAAAACCAAAGACTGCAGCTCTCAGGAGAGTGGTAGCCGTAGGCTGGATGCGGTTTTGAAGGGGCTGATGTGCTGAGCCATGCCTCGTTGCTTTTTTTCTCTGTGCATTCTACCAGCCAGGGAAGGTAGGAGGCAGGAGAAGCAGGGGAAACCCTGAATTTCTTACACCAGAGGAGCCAAATGGGTGAAAACAAGAAGCCTACAGGGAGAGATTAAAAATGTGTCAGCCCACATCTCAATGGGAATGGAGTGAGGAGAAACTATGGCTGCCTTCCTGGTGGCAAGGGGTCCCTGGTGGGCAATGAGACAGGGAAACATCCTACAAGGAGAGGCCAGAGGGGGACACTGGAGCTGCTTGTGTCCTGAGGGTGGAGGACATCTGGGAGCTGCAGGCAACAGGGCAGCACCCAACTTCCCACCTCTCACTGACTTCCTAGGCCCTCATGATCCAAACAGTCACAATAAAAATGCACTAAAATTGATGGGTTTTCTCCATGGCCTGCGTGTTTCTGTGGAGTAAGGTCCCTGGCAGGTGTTTACATATATACATGTGTTTATCTACTCACATACTCTTGTTCTCTGTTGTGGAGAGTGCCAGGAGTTTCTGTGACTCACAGATGTCCCCAGCAGCTGTAGCTGTTCACAGAAAATGACAGGGGCCAGCCTGCTGGCTCTCCCACCCAAGGCAAGGTTGAGCTCCCTCTGCCCTTCTCAGCTACTACACGCTTCTCTTCACTCTGCTGCTAAAGGCACCCTGGCTCCATCTCTCTTACAAGTGGACAAGTGGTTGAGCAATTTCCTGAAAAACAGGAAATTTTTGCAGTGAGAGTCCTCAGCAATACTGACTTCAAGTCATCCAGGAGGTACAGCGTGCACCAGAGATTTCGGTGTTTTCCAGAGATGGTGACCTCTGGTCACCCGCGTGGCTGCAGCTCCTCCATGCCAGTCCTCCCCAGCTGTCAGTGAGAGGGTGCTTGTCCCGGCGGGCTCTGCACACGGAGCTTCATGGCCTCGGGAAGGAGAGGAGCTGCATCCCCCGGGGTTGCTGTCTTGCTCCATGACGAGGCAGTAACACTTCCCGCAGGGCCGGTAGCCGCGGGCGCAGGGACTGCACAGCTCCTTTGCTCTCAGGTGGCTTTGCCCGCGGGGCCGTGGCACAGGCAGCAGCAGGTAACAAACCCAGCCCTGGGTCTGGCTGTCACAGCGGCTGGGATGGGGATGGAGCAGTGCAAGCTCCAGCACGCCCGCTGGTATTTATATAACATCGTTTTGCTTTAATCTGGCTTTTTACGTAAACTGTCAAAGCCCTTTCTGTTCACTTGTTCACTAGGAACCTTTTTCTTTCTTTTTTTTTTTTTTTTGACTGCGAGTTTCGTCTTTCAAAGCTTGGCTAGTTTTGAGTGATGCCGAAAAACCCCATTTACAGTGGCTTTTTGTTCTGTGCTGGTATTGTTGAGGGAGAAGTAGTTGTTTTCTTTTCATCTTGGCATAGCTCAGGAGTGACTGCATAGTCTGAGCTCAAACTTTCTAAAAATACTTACCCGTGAGGAGAGATCCAGCATGGCACTCTTCAGACCCAGAGATTAACGCCTTGGAAAGGTGCAGTGGTCTGAAAAAGAAGCCAGTGGCAGTGTCCTGCCAACTCTGGTCACCGTAAGCCCTGGAGCGTCAACACGTGGCAGGCAGAGAGGACCTGCAGAAGGATGTGGATCTCTGAGGCACCAGGGAAGTCTACCCAGTGCCTGCAGAACCAGCCCAAGGGAAATACTTTCTGAAGAGAGACTATAGGGTGACTCAGAAGTCATAAAGAGAAGCGCTCCTTGCTGCTTGGAGAAGCAAGGCTGAACAATGAGCCTGCTCCTCACCACAGGTTGGTCTTCATAATCACATCCTCCTGTTAGAGCGTGAGATGGCTCTGGGGGAAGGGAGGATGACAGGCACTGAGCAGAACAGATATCAGACATTTGATAAATTGCAGGAAAGCATGTGGGAGCTCCTTTTTGTCCTGCCACTGGCTGACTGCAGGAAGCTTCCCAGGTAACAGCTTTAGCAGCTGCTGGGACAGCAGACGTTATTGTTCTGCACTTGTGTTTACGGCTGTGCCAGTTTTTGGCAGGAAGCTACAAGACAAAACCCCCTCATTCTTCCTTCTTGCTTGCCAGGTCTGCTCTCAAGGGGCTGATCCTTCAGCCTAGCTATTTCAGCTTAGCTCACTACCTGAGGAGATCCAGCTTCCCTTTCCCAGCCAGGCCAGCTCCCATGGGCTTCATCCTAAAATCCTGGCAGGAGCATGGAAACTTTTCATAGAGCTCAGGCAAGATTAAAGGTTGCTGCTGTCACACTTACCACTGCATTTCTCATGCTAAACTGTGCGGTTGCCCAGAACTCCAACACCCTTGTACCTGTCTGGGCCCTGTTTAGTTCTCGTTCCCCTTTCCCTGGCCCTGGGATCAAGTTCTGCTCTCAGTTTTTTGGCAACTCTCAGGAGGAAGCACGTTTGGGGTTTTCTTAATCTGTCTGGCATTGCACACAAAGGCAGAAGCTGGCAGCTTGAGAAGAAAAGATGCAGGAACACGAGGGACCCATCACTGCTGGTCTCACTGGAGCCTGCAGCATGTGGCCATGTCTGCAAGCAAACTCCTTAGGCTGCTGTCATCTCCCTGTTCTGCTGCTCCCCCACAATGCTGTGCCTCCCCATGACATTGTGGCCAGCCCGTGGTGGCCAGCAGTACATAACTGACCCAAGGGCACAGTTCCCAGCCTCGTTTCCCAGCTTGCAGCTGGGGTCATGATGGCTAAGTTCTGCCAGTGCTACATCCCAAGCCCTGCTTCCCTGCCTCCTTTTTCCTTCCCTCCCTGGGGTTTTATACTGAGGCCAAGAATGATGGTCACGTCCCCTCCAAGGAATCAACAGGCTGTGGCATTTCCGTTGAGGGCGGAATCTGAGGCTGCTGGCAGCAAATCCCTCTGCCATGGAGCTGACGAAGCAAGGAGGCTGGTGTGTCACCAGCTCTGTTACGGGGTGTCAGCCGGGGTTTTCCATGGATCGGATGTGCCCGCTGTTGTAGTCTCACCTGGAGAGTGCCTGGCTGCACTTCAGCCCCTGCCACGCTCGCCTGAGCCTGTAATCTCCCAGGGTTTTGCAAGCGCCGTCAGCTCACAGCGGGAGAGCTGCAGGGAAGGCACAGCGCTCGGGTGATTCAGCCTGGGAGCCTCTGTCCCAGCTGAGTCAGGCCTTATTCCAGCATCTCCGCGTCCTGCTGCAGCAGCCTACGTCTACACATTGCAGGAGCCTCACGCACTGGGTCTCCCCAGCACTTCTGCCCCTTTGCCCCCCGAGCCCAGCATCCCAGCCAAAGCCGGCTCCGGCCGCAGCTGCTTCCTCTTCGCGGGACTGCTGTGCACAAACAGCTGCATCATGTCAGCCCGGCGGGCTGCACTGCCCTCATAAATGACCCAGTTCCCGAGAGCAGGGACGGAACTGCCAATGTACAGCTCCCTAGGCTGAGGGGAGGGCAGCAGATAGCCCAGCCATGCTTCGGGAACCTCAGTGTCCTCCCACATCTGTCTCCCACCAGTATTGTGTCTCCCGGTGTCTTCTCTTGCCACACAGACGGCAGCACCGGTAGCACCCAGGGTGCCTAAATCCATAACCACTGCTTTGCAGAGAGGGTGAATGGCAGCACCATTGGCACTTTGGAAAGCCATGGCCAATGCCTTGGAAAGAGTCTGCAGGAGCTGAGTGCCTGCAGATGGTGTCCTCATAAAGATGAAGGAGGAGCAGCCTCCAGCCGTCGCCCACGGGCACCCATCAGCAGCCCAGGAGCTTGGGCTGGGGACACTAGAAGATTAAATGCTGCCCTACAGGGTGTTCTCTTGCCCCATTTCTGCACCAGCCTGCACTGGTTGTCCTTTCTCACATCAGGGCAGGGGGATGGGACAGGAAGGCCCTCATTATCCAGGGCTTGCTAATTAGACGGGAATGTTATCTCCAGCCCAGATGTCAGCTCTGACCTCCCTCTAACCTTCTTCTAGAAATCAAAACAGACACAACTCTGTTTGCTTTAAAGTAAGAAAAATAAGCCTTTGGGGTGAAGCAGGAAAACCTGGCCTTGGGGGTACATCTGGGGATGGAGGAGGGCACACAACCAGATAAGCCTGGTGAGGTTCTCCAGGCTGCCGAGCTGGGCGGGACTGGCCACCCTGCCCTGGGCAGAGAACAAGGTCCCATGGCTCATGGTGGCTGTGCACGTATTGTGAGCCCTTGAACCTCTATCCAGCAGGGGTGTTGGTGCAGACACAGCTTCTTGTCTCAACACAACCCAGGGGATCCCAGCTGGGTCCTGAAGACTCAGATGTGGAGCTAATAGGGAAGATCAGCTGAGTTTGTATTTCACCTCTCTGCCTTGCTTTCGGGATTTACAAAAGGGTCTCAAAATGAGATGTAGATCCCTGGAACAAATTCTGCCTTTCAAACCTGACCTGAATATCTTTTCCTCATGCCAGGTGATAGAGTCTGGTTTTGGTGTGGAAATCAAGCCTATGGTAGTTTTATCTTATCTTTTTATTGACTAGAATATTGCAGCTGCTGTTACTCTTTAACTTGCAGGAAACTCAGAGCAAGCACTTGCCACCATTTAGCAGTAGAGCTACACTGAGCTTAACATTGCTGCTAACAGCCTTGCTACCAGCTGGAGAATTTAATTGCTGATTCTGTCTGAATCCTATAATTACTTGGATGAGAATAAAGTGGCGTGTGAGGGGAACCTCAAAGTGATTAACAAACTGTTCGGACCAACCGCCTGGCTGGGCTGGTGAAAAGGCAGCATCAGTGGGGGCCATTTCCCTGTTGACATGGAGCTGGTCTTTGTTTTGTTCTTTGCACAGGAGGAATCATATTTGTTGATAAAGCAAATGGATTTACTGGCCAGGCTGCCAAGGTCAGACCTCACTGGAACCAAACTGGCCCAAACTATCCCCTTCAGAGTACCACATATACATACTTAACCACCACTGTGTGCTGCAAGCCAAGCAACCTGAGTTTTCCATCCTCTACCAACCCCTGAGGCTGGTCCTCAGCGGTTGTTGGTCCTCAGAGGTGCTGGCATAGCACCTCTGGTAGAGAAGATAGAAAAGCTCTCCCTCCCTCACTATGAGCCAGAGCAGCTGTTGATTAACTCAGGAGTCAGCAAGCAGGCACAAACATCTTGGGGAAAGGAGCAGCTGTGTTAGGGCTTGATGCAAGTGTAAAGCCAACAGAAACAAATGGAAAACCTTTGCTTGCCTGGAAACAAGCCTTAGACAAGACTGTGAGGACAGAGGCACTGTGCCTGACCCTTGGGGGAACCTTGGCGTTGGGTTCAAAACATGCATGGGGAAGAGAAGGGGGCTTAGCTGAGCTTTGCTCCCCTTTGGAAGGCACTGACTGCCATGCCTTCTTAAAATAGAAACAAGGAACATTAAGAGCTGAGAGAGCTACTGTAATATAGACAGGCTTGGGCAGGAGAGCAAATGCTTGACAGGTCAGAGGAGGATTCAATGTGCTTAACTCCAAAAGGGAAAACAAACTGCATCTTCGCTGGAGAGAGGGAACATTTTCCCAGCTGACATGGAAAAAACAGCTACTGCTGAGGAATTACCCGTTGCTTCAGCTCCCTTCAGTCGGGAAACACCAACATCACATTCAGGTGGCATGAAAATTGTTGTGCAACCCCTCTTTAACCACTACATGAATACACTGCTGGCATTGCTTCCTGCTTGCAACTCCTGTTATTAACACTTCTGTGGGAATCCCTGAAGCCTTCCCCAGCAGCTGGCAGACACGGAGATGAATTAAAAACCTGGCACAGAAAATAGCCTTTTGCTCTGAGTCCTGTCCTGTCCGGTGGTGAAAACCTTGCAAAGTGCTTGGGGAATCTCAAGCTGTCCCCAAACCCCTCCTCCTCCTGCCCACCTGTTACACTGTTCTGAAGGATTCCCACAGGGCACCACCTACGTGTCTTCAGCATTTATCTCAAATAAACAGTTCTGGCTTTCACATAATGCACCCTAAAGTGTGCTGGCACTTTAACAGCTGAGTGACACTTTAGCTCTGCTTTTCCTTAGAAGGAAGCAATAAAATAACTACTTTATACTGCCTGTAATTACACAATGCAAAGTCACTGTGTTTTTTCCTGTTCTGTAGGATGGTAAGGCAAGAAAGTTGACTATTGTCGGGTATGTGACGCTGTTCCCCTACTTTTCCTGCTCATGCAGGAAAATGGAGAGTCTTTACTAGAAGTGTTTACTGGGCAGGAACACCGAAACTGCAGGGGAAATTGCCCAGCCTGAAACCCGAGGAGGTCAGGAGCAGCACAGCCTCTGTGGCCTCTGGAGTAAAATAAAATGCCAGTTTTTATTGATCGTAACTGACCAAGAGTTCTTTGCCAGATTACATCCAAGTGACATCACCTCTAGCAGCGTGCCAGCGGTGAGGTCAGCCCAGCCCGAATGGGAGGCACCCACCTCAGGGGACCAGTACCACCTTGTGCTGCAGCCCAGGCCCCAGGGTGACAAAAGCAGGTGGGAGCAGCAATGCCAGCAGCACTGCGGTTGCAGCAGGACTTGGATCACCACTCCCCTGGCTCCTTCAAAGGTCATAAATTGTTACTGCAGAGGTGCAGAAAAAAAATTACCTCGCTGCTCATATGCCAGGGAGGTGAAATGGAGCAAAGCCAAAGCAGATTTAAGAGTGACTGAAGGAAACAGAAGCTGTGGTGGAAAAAAAAAGCAGCTTGTACATGGTTATTAAGCACTTACAATGTTCTCATGCAGCTTAGATAAGCAAGCTGGAATTAAACAGTACAGTAGTCATCAGTGCTGGTGCTGCAAGCACAAGAGGAGGCTGGGAGCACTCAGAAGCCAGGTTGACTGGAAACAGGTGTATGTGAGGAGGAAGAGGAAGAGGTCGGAAGGGCTGAAGGCAGCTCAGATAGAAGCACACAACCAGCACCCTCAGTCCAAAGGTCAGGGCAATTGAAGTCAAAAGGCTGCCTTCTGGCAGGGCTCTCCTGTGTGAGCACATTTAATTACTCACAACAGGGAGAGGGAGGCTCTCAGGCTCCACAGGCAGGGAAGGGGCGAGAAAAGCAGAGGGGGAACGAGCACAGCCCAGGTTCCTTGTGTGCAATGAGCAGCTGTTCTTCTGTGCATGAGAGGTGAGTCCTCCCTCTGGCCCCCTGGATCCAGCAGCACACAAAGGGGGTCCTACAGGCAGCACTGAAAGCCCCATGAAAGTAATCCCCTACTTTGTTCTCCAGCACATTACCTTTCAGTAGGGATCAAGTCATAACCTGCACTCTCCCAACCCATCATTAGGAACTGTGCTGCTGATACTCCCAACTCACCTCTCTGGACAGACAGATTTCCGAGAATCAAGTTTTATTCTCCCGGCTAGACAGCAGTGACTGATTAAAGTTCTCTACTGCAGACATACAAAAGGAGATCCATAAAATGCTTCTCCCTATTTTCTCTTACAAAATTACGATGGGAGCCCATGGATTTGTGGAGGAGATGTACCTGTCCCAGCAACACAAGGACAGAGGATGAGAGACAGGTTTCACAGACAAGGCAGAGGCATTCTCAGCTTTAAATGAACCCACCCAGGGCAGGTATGTACCATCATCTTTCAGGGAGCAGCTGCCCTCTGCTCTGGGCTATCAGATGTGAGGCAAATAGAAAAACATTCCTCCTCTTAGCAGCAGCAGCAGCAGCTCTGCACGTCAGCTCTTGGCTGATAAACACAGGCTCCTAATTCCAGCCACATTCCCCGTTTTGAGAATAAGCAGCCCTGCTCCTCAGCGCCCTTTACAACTACTGCTGCTCCTGAGAAGGGGGAAGAGGGAAGGGTTACAACATTTTCCATCTCCTAAAAACACCAAAAGAGAAGAAACCCCCGGGTTGTACAGGGCAGGCAATTGACCTGCCCTCAGCTCTCCCAGGCAAGGAATGCACAACATGGACGTGTCCAGAGGCAGAGGTACAGCCACCCTTTTACTTCAGGCTCCAATGAGTTTCTTGAGGAATGCCTCCAGCTGATCCTCGTCCTTTACACCCACAAATTTATCCACAACGTCTCCGTTCTTCATAGCCAGCACAGTTGGCACTGCTGACACCTGGGGTGAGAGAAACAGGCAGACAGGTGAGCAAAGCCTGCAAGGAAGCCAGCTGCACCCAGTCCCCCAATGGAAGTCTAAGGAAGTGGCTGCAAGGGAGCTGAGCATGCACTGCTCTAGGGTAAGATGTCCACCTGCAAAACAGGCCAGCTGAGCTCCATGTTCCTCCTCTCCCTGCGGCCTCATCTCTGCACTGACTTACACCACACTGCTCAAGTCAAGGCTGAGCTGCTTTTTGAGTTTGAGTTTTAAATTTTTAAAGACAAAACCAAAGCTACTACAAAAACAAGGCAAGGCTGTTTCCTCATCTCCTGTACAAATGCTTCTTCTCCTTCCCTTTTGTCCTATCGTAAGGGAACGCATCTAGGACACCTCTCAGACATGATGACCTTTGGACATTTTACAGCCAGGGCAGCATCAGACTGGACCTGTGTTCTTCTCCAGACAGGACTGGAGCTCTAATCTAACCTGTCCTCCACCATTGCATAGGCAGATTTCCTGCTCCATCATATTATGGCAATGACAACCCCCTCCAAACCCTTCTTCCTTTCCCACTTCTGTTTTCAGTGGTTTATCTGGTCACACACCAGTGGCCAGATCCATGACAATAAGGTAAGAAGTGAAAAAGTCCCTCTGACCAGAGCTAGTAAGCAGCTGTGCTGCTCTGGGTGCTGCTTTTTTAGCTCAGAACAAAGTTTTCTGGGAATTATCCAAGAGAACAGTGTTGGAAATGACAGCACTCCCCAGGGACTTGCTGGTTGACTGGTGACAGCAGAGACCCCAGGGGCATGACTGAGAGAAGGAACAGCCAGAACTTGGAGAGCTGCAGCAGTGGAAGATCTGATCACATTTCTGACCTCACAGCTTCGATGCCTTTGTCTCTGCAAAGTCTCCCCTCCAAAACACATCCTGTCCTTATCTTGCCCGCTGAATCTCCTCCATGTGCACTGCCAGCCCTACTGCCAACAAAGACCTGCAAATCCCTCTGGAAACCCATCAGAGGGCTGGCTTTTCTCCCACTGGGAGCCTGAGATGAAAGGGACATTCTGTCTTCCCTTCCCACCCAGGCAGTCCAGCGTGGCTCCCCGCAGTGTCCTTCAGGGCTTGTGCAGTCTCATCTGCCGGGATGGGAGCGTCGGGGCTGCTCAGCGCACAATCTTCAGCTCCTCCTAGTGACTGCAGGGAGCAGATCCAGAGGGCTCCAGCCCCAGCACGGGCGATGGTGCCAACACATTCCCTTGAGATTTTAGGAGAGAGAAAGGATGCTTTGCAGTCAACCGCTCCCTCCCTGAGAAGAGCAAACCTCCATCAAGCACAGTTGCTCCAGTTCCATCCACAAAAACAAGAGCTGGCCCCTATTAGGGACAGGCAACTCTTGGAAGCTCTACGAAGCAGCAGCCAACACCATGTTGCCAGGCCCTGCGGGCTGACCAGTGCACCTACGAGCTTCACGCGGCCTCGATCCCTCTGTCTCTTTCCCTCTTCGTGCTGCTGAGCAAATCCCAAGAAAGAGTGGAAGATCTGGGGTTGGTGCTGCAGAGCCAGGCAAGAACCAGAGGCACAGAGAAACTTTCGTCTGCTCAGAAAACACGATGATTTTGTCAGCTTCCTTCCTGCCAGCTGCAGCAAGGGCAGCCTGTTAATGGAGCACGTACTTTGTTTTGCTGGCTGAGAAGCAAATGTCATGGGAATTTCTAGAATGCAAAGTTGAGGGCATTTTTTCTTTTTTTTTCTTTCCCTGTCTTTTTTTGGGTCCCATCTGCGCTGAACCTAAACAAACTTTCCTCCTCCCTCAAGAGCATTTCTACAGAAAAATCAGTCTGCTTTTGATTAGTGTTGACCATACAGATAAATAAACAAACAAGGCCATCCAGGTTATTCCTGGCAACACCCATACCAAGGGAATTCTCTCCCATCTGAAACTTTTATATAAGCTCGGATGCCACACAGCGGAGCAGGGAGAAGGATTTCACCCAGGCCTCCGAGTGAGGAGGTAACAGGATGGAGCTCCACTGATGAATGACCATCTCTGTACCCAGCAGCTCTCCTGAGCTGCCCACCCACAGTGGCCAGAGAAGGGGCTGCCCTTTCCCAGTCACCACACACGGAGGCAACTGGCCAAGGCAAGAGATGAATCTAAAGAATTTTAAGAGACTGCAGATAAACAAAAGCATTTCTTCTCCTTTTCTGCTCTTGAGGCAAGAGGTCAGGAGCTGTCTGGAACAGGGGAGAAAGGCCACAACTAGAGATGAAAGGTATTAGATAAAACGGGCAGTCCCCAGAGAAAGAACTTTTGTGCTGGGCATAACAGGACAGGGAAGGGCACTGGGGACATTGCTAGTTGCAGGAAATGCATCCGTGCTTTGTGCTAAGCCAGGATGGCTGAGAGCCAAGGGCTTGTATAAAGGAATGCACCAGCATTCCTCGGCTCTTCCAGGGGGTCTCCCCCTCCCGCTGGCTCCCCCCGCACCAAGGAGGCTGCTGAACAGGACATTGTGCAAGCAGGCAGCAAGCTGGGGGCTGCGTGTGTGCGTGGGCAGGGGAATAAACACGGATGGAGGGAGACTTCCTGGCAGCTAGTGAAGGAGTTGTGAGGCTGGCATGGACACTGAAAACCCCCAAAACAAAGGCTTCCTCAGCGTGCAGACATCTGATCCCCAGTGGAATGGCTTTAAAACAAATGTTTTCTGATCCCTCCTAAATACCACCTTTGGTTTTCCTGATCTCTCACAAACACTCTCTTTGGTCCCTCTTTGATCTCGACTTGGTGCCTTCCCATCAGCCCTTACTCTTCTCCTCACATGGCAACTTCCCAGAAGATGAAGCAAAATCAAGCACATGCTCAGCACGTGAACCGAACTTCTGCTTCGGAAAGGATGTTTCAAACAATGTGAGCAAAAAATTTTCCTATCTCCCTACCTGTCTGCAGCTATGGTACTTGCAGACGCTGTCGAGGGACGGTGTTTCAGCCATGAGGATAATGGCCAAGACAAGACACACACACATCACTCCAAAAGTGGAGGAGGCTCTTTTGCAAAACAAAATTCATCATGTTTGTATATAAGGTTCCAGAATGAACTGCTAGAAGCTGACCCTTCCCTGCAGCCTCAGTCCTACCTGCACACAAACACACACAGCAGGCAGCGTGGCTGCTCCCTGAGCGCCTGGAGGGAGGACACGCAGCGCATCATCAAACCTGCACAACTCGGGACTTCCAGGCTCTTTTCACAGACCTTTCTCTGCATGCACACACCCTGCTTGTCGTTTTCCACTCATCTGAGATTATCCTCTTGTAATCCCAGCTAATTCTATCCACTGGAAGGCTGGGAACAATACATGAGTTGAGCTAATAATCTCTATTCTCTTCTCCTTAGCGTGGGTGCTACCAGAGCCTTCCCTGCATCTATTACAATTTACACACTTTTAGATCATCACTAAAACCACCTCACCCTTTTCAACTTCTCACCAGCACCCTTTGAGGTATGCAGTCTTTGGGCTTGCAGCAGCCAGCCCTGCTCAGGAGCCAGCAGCCATCTTCCTTGGCCTGGGGTGTATCTGCCAGCACGCCTCCACCCTGGAGAGCACCGGAGGCTCTCGTGCTCAGCTTGTGGGAGCTGCAAGTCATGACTGTGGCCACCAGCTGTGTGGACACGCCACCACAGCACAGGCAGAAAGGCCTCCCTGGGGAAAGAGTGGGAGGGAACAAGCTATTTCCACTTCCGTCTCCTTCTGGCTCGGCAGGGTGTGGGAATGGCATACAGCATCTTCTTCAGGCTCAACAAAATGACAGCTTGCTGAGGAGATGGTTCACACTTTTCAGGGCAGCATGAGGAGCTTGCTGTGCTAGTTGTCACCCTGGGAGCAGGACTTCATCTGCAGAGGGGGAGCAAATCCATCTGCGTGATACCCAAGTGAAAATGAAGCATTTTTTTTCCCTGTAAAACATAACAGCAGGATGCCCCAACTCCATGGTCAGAGTGATTGTTCACAAGGAGAGACAACAGAGGCAAGCACGGCCCTCAGAGAGGCTTTTGTGTTTTTTAAACTACCTAATCACTGACAGAGAGGACAAATAAATGAATCACGCAAACTAAAGCCATGGCCTTCTCCAGTCATTCCACTCCTTCCTGGGAGAAAGGCAGCACAGGGAACACACCCAGCAGTAATGTCACACACTTACACCAAGGCCCTCTCCTTCCAAGAGCAGGACACATGCTCCTGTTGTTTATGTGTTTTTTCTGACCTGGCTTCTACCTGTCCAAACAAAACTCATTGTGTCTCCTCGTGCTGCAACTTAAGGACGGGACATTATGACCCAGCTAGGGATCCTGAACAAGGAAGGGAAAGAGAGGACAGGCTGGTTGCACAAAGAACCCCATGCAATAGCAGTGCAGAGTGGGACTTGTTGCTACATATTCTTGCCCTGCACCTGAGCAGCCCCGGCTCGCAGCAAACGCCGTGTGTGCTCCAGGCTCCTCGAGGCCAGGGAAGTGCTTACACTGACAGATGCCTGCAAGGCCTAGAGGACACCTCCCTGCAGAATTAGAGGTGGGGATGCTGAGCACAACCAGCAGAGCTGGAGCAGAGCTAAGCAGCAAAATCCACCTACTAACAAGTGACCCAATGGATCAGGAACCTGTAGGCTCTGGGCTTCCCCTCCCCTCCAACACTGCTGCTGTGCAGGCACAGCTCTCCCCAGGGAGGCACCTTTGCACTGCCAGCCAAAGAAAGTCTGTGCTCTTCCACCTCCTACCTCGTACTCAATAGCAAGGTCTGTGTGATCGTCAATGTCCACCTTGGCCATCAGCACCTTCCCCTCCTGCTTGGCCACCAGCTTCTCTAACCTGGGGCCTAGGATCTTGCAGGGACCACACCACCTGATGGAGCAAGAAAAGAGAGGGGACATTAGGAGAGGCAGGTGCAGCAGCCATGGAAGGCGTGCTGGTACTCCAGTTCCTTTACCACCATTGCTGTTCCACTCAGGAGCCAGCCTGGAAACACAATCCCTGAATCACAGCTTAGAAAAACACTTCTCTCACAAAGGAGCTGTCAAAGGTGTTAAGGAAGCTCTGTACCCAGTTCTGGGCTTCAATTAATTGTTCTCTCCTCTCTGGATGATCCCAACTAATGTTCACTTTGGTTTGTCAGTTTGGTTTATTTAGACCAGAAATTTTTTGGCTGATTTGTGTTCTGTTTGCCCCAAATCAGCTATAAAAGCTCACATGACAGTAATGGAGGACTATGAAAACACATGAAAAAAACAAAGATAATCAGTACTGTTAATCGAGCAGATAACATCTAAGAATGTTTTTACTGGCAGGTGGATGACAGCACTTTTATTGATGACAAATGCTGTCATTGGTGTCACATGGCTGTTATTAACACATAAAGGCATTTGCTATAAAGAGCCTCAAAACCACACAGCTCTAAGAAACATGGAAAGACACAACACGACAATAGTGAGGCATTTCAAGTGCAGAGCTCTCCGTGGCTGTTAACAAACTTTAATGTTTCTTAGAGGACATTTCATCCATGAAGCCAAATAGGGGAGATATCAGAGTTTTTTCCTGAGGCATCTTTTGTAGGATGATGCAACACTGGGGCTGGGGTGACACCTGAGCACCTGGAAGGGGCAGCTATGCCACCGTGGGGAATGCCTTCCTGGCACTCCTGTTTGACACTGCTGCAGGGTGTAGCTATGAAGGGAATCTTTATGGCTTGAGCCTGAGGGGCAGAAGCATCTTTCAACACCAGACTCCACAACTTGGGAAGCCCTCCACGGTGGCATGCTCCTCCATGGTGTGCCCAGAGTGCCACCACGTCAGGAAAATCACAGGGACACACCTGCACGGGTGATGGTGGAGAGTGGTGCAGGAGCCACGGGCGGAACTTACTGAGCGTGGAAGTCCACCACAACGGGCTTGGGGCTGTTCACCACTCGGTCCTGGAAGTCGCTGCCATCCTGCACGTTGAAAGTGCTCCTGCGGCCGGCTGAGGTGCCAAAGGCCCTGCCGTGGGATGCCAGGGGGCCCCGCGCGGGGAGGGACAGCAGCCGCTGGAGCGCCAGCCTCTGGGCCATCTGCAGGGAGAGGTGGTTGGAGGGGTGGGTGCACCCCATGGTTGGTCCCACTACAGCAGCGCCCTCCTCCGAGTCCCCTCGGCAGGACAGCCCCCATGCCAGGAGGTGTCCAGGACAGAAGTTTATAGGATATGACACGGGAGTGCTTCCTGCTCCTCCGCCCAGCCCCTACCCTCCCTCTGCAGCTCCAGCCCCACAGCCATGGGGCCCCCAGCTGGACCCCGCCTCCTCCCCGTTTACAGGAGACAGCCCCAGGCACAGGGTCCCCATGTCCCTCAGCCCTGCAGAGCAGCGCTGCCCCCACCGCCCATTCCTTCCCACCCACAGGGCACACCAGGCCGCGGGACTCCCACTGCCCCGATACCGCGGGGCTCCCTCAGCTGATGCCCCAGCAGCTCCCGCAGTGGCACAGGGCCCCCGCCCCCCGATCCCGTGGGGGAGAACAGACGCAGGCGCCCCGCTGCTCCCCCAGCCTGAGGGCAGGAGGGCACAGCCGGAAAGGCCCCGCTCCCCTCACCGGGCCCGCGGTCCGCCCGCACCTTCCCGCGCGCGGAGGTGACCCGCATACACCGAACTTCCGCCCGGCGCCCCGCCCACCTGCGCGCTGATTGGCAGCCGCCGCCGGAAGGCTCCGACAAACGGGCCTGGGCGCCCTCCCAGCCGATTGGCAGCTCTGATTGGCTGCCGTGCCTGTCCTTTAGGGAATTTCGCCCCGCCCCTGGAGGGGACGGCGGGATGTGCCACGTGGGGCAAACCCTGGCTGCTGATTGGCGGCGAAGCCTTCCAATGAGCGCTGCGGGCGCACCACGAGCCGCGTGGCGCCTCCCGCACGTGGGGCGGGCCCGCCCGCCGCCCCGGGGCCATTCCCATTCCCATTCCCGGTCCCGGTCCCGGTCCCATTCCCATTCCCATTCCCATTCCCGGTCCCGGTCCCGCCGGCTGGAGGCTCTCTTCAGATTGTTCATACTGAGGCTAGGCAAAGGGCCACCTGCTTCACCCGTTTCTTTAAGCTTTGCTGGAAGCGCACAGCTCTACAATGCCCCACACAGCAATTAACTCCCTTCCGCAACGCACCCGCTGGGGCAGGGCACCCGGACGAACCTGCAGCCCTGCACTCAGGGGTGACCACAAACCAGCACGGCCCATGCCACCTCCCCAGCCTTTGTAACCACCACGCCTGACGGAAAACGATTTGGAGCTGGCACTCCATCTACCTGCCAGCTCCAGCATCACAGGAGCTCAACAGGAGCGAGGCTGAGAGCAATGCTCACTTGGCAGCACCTACAGCAGGGAGACTTGGATCTCTACTCCCCAAGTCCTGCTGGAAGCAAGCGGGACATTTAACTCACAAGATCCAGTGCTGGGAGATGTGCACAGTGCATGCTGGAACAGTTGGTGGGTGCCAGTTTTTTCAACCATTGCTTTTCTAAGGGGAATCACAATTTAAGGCAATACATACAGATCCACAAGCTCCTGGGAGAATTTGAGGATGGAAGAGGAAACATTTGGAGAATGTGCATGTCTGTAGGTACAACAGGGATGCACTCTGTGTCAGTGCACAGCTGGGGACAGCTGGTCAATCCAGTTCAGCCACAGGACCTTTTCTTCCCTCGGACAATCTCAAAATAAAAAGCCCGTGGTGCCAAGGATGTAGCAAATAGTAGCACCACCCAGACTACTACAAGCCATGCGAGCCATTCCTGGACTGGCCTTGGAGCTGGGGCAATGGGATGTAAAGCCCACAGAAAGATGCTGATTGATGCCAGCTGAGGTGATTGTTTCCCTCTCCAGCTGCATGGCAACAGGCACTATCTTCCAGCAGCAGCACTGCTTGCATAGCCTAGTATTCTCAAAGAGAGCAAGAACTCCTCTCTCACTTCCTTCACCTCTTCTGCCCCCCAGCCTCTCCAAGGAACTGGGGTTTTACTGAAACAGCAGCTGAATTCAAAGAATTGGGAGAGCTTTAGGTATGTGTAAGGTACAGCCCCCCTCAGTCTGAAAGAAAAAGTGTGTATTTTTCAAGAAGCTAAAGGGTTGGAAAATGTGTGGAGATAAAAGTCTGTTCCCTGTCACCCCTCCTCTATTTCCTAGAAATGACAGGGACATCATGAGGTCAAGCTCAGAACTGCTCTTGCTTTGCAATTCCAGGGCCATGGAAGGAGGCCCCAGGGAGGTGACAGGCAAGCGAACGGGGCTGACAGGGGGAGCAGTAAAGTGCAGGCAACGTCCCTGTCAGTGTCTCTAAGATCTCAAGGTGACTGGAGTGGAATAAAACAGAGAAGGAGCATTTTAACAACATCAAACTTTCTTGATGGGACATAGTGCAAATAGGAGAAATATTGGTCATGCTTTATAAAAGACAGGCTAACCTTCTAGGCTGCTTGGTGTGGGAGAAGAAAAACATGAGGACAGCAGAGCCAAACTCTGCAAATCTGTGTCCCAGGCATTCCAGGCAAGCTACTCATCTGTCGTGGAGGAAAGACTCCCTTACAGTGTTCTCTGGGAAATGATAAATTATCTGACCTATACCATAACTAAAAAAATCATCTTTCTCCACTCAAGCTACACAATTGCCCTAACTCAGATGCAGGAAAAATACCAGGAAGTTTGCCTGGAGTACCACTTCAGGATTCAATGCAGAAACAAATCTTCAAGTATACACAGTGTATGGCATCCAGGGTCCAGAGAACCACCACTGGGCTGCCACAGGGTGTGAGCAAGTCACCTCTGAAGGAGGATGTGACATCTTAAGTTTCCCAGGCATTCCTGCACTCACTTCTGTGACCTCTCTATGTCGCTGCAGATATTGGTCAGTGAGATAAACACAAACACCATCTTCAGGCAACTCTGAACTCTGCAAGGACAACGTGGGAACCTCAGCATCACTGGATTTTGGTCCCTCGCTCAATCCTTCAGAGCATGTTGGTCCTCTTTGTAACAGCAAGATCTGAGCAAGTCTTTGGCAACTCACGATCAGTGGGAGGCATGGGGATGGAAAAGGGACGCTGGAAAGGGCAGAATCCTGTTGTGGATCTCTGTTACAGTACTGTCAGAAGAGCACCTATGGATTTCAGTGTGGAGCAAGAAAGTTTAAAGCTCATCCTTGGCATTAACAAGATGCTGCAGTGGACGAACTGGTATCACAGGATCTCTCATCAACTGCTCCTGGGACCCATCGTGGCTGTCGGGGGGTCTGTCACCAGAAAAGTCTGTGGGAGTGTAATCCTGGAGCAGCCCAGCCTGTACCGCGTGGTGCCGGAGCTCCTGGCTCCCCACCAGTCCCCGCATTCTCATGTACCCCTGCTGGCAGAAGGGAGGCAGCTTCTGATGGGTGAAGGCAAACAGGAAACAGGACTCTGCAGGGGAAAGGATCAAAAATTAGAGTCAGCAGGGAGAACCTGCAGGGAAATAGTCCCATAAACTATCAGGGACTCGTTCAAAACAGAAGGCAGAGAGGATGAGGGAAGATGGCTGGAGTTTCCCCGGGTGGCAGCACAGTAATTGACTTAATTCTGCAGAGCTTAGGAGATGCAGAGAAGGATTCTCAACCTGCATTTTGAGAGAAAAGGGAGCTGGATTTGCGTTTACATCCATCTGGCATCTACTTTGTGCCACAAGATGGCTTCCCTCTGTGTGCCACATGGGCTTCCTACAGGTGGTCACAGACCAGTCAGGGAGGCAGCAGAGGCTCTATACCTCTCCCATCACAGCACTCCCATTGCCCATGGGAAAGCAATCCAATCACCAGTACATGAGATCTAGTACACAGCGGCACAAAGAAATGTTCAGATAATGAAGAAAGGAAAGCTGCAGCTAGAAAATTATTGAACCCAACCTTATATGGCTTCCCTTAAATCCTGGCATGCCTAGGCCAGTCTTTTTCTAATGGTGAACAAGAGCAAGAACTCTTTAAGAACATACACACAGAACAGCACTTTGTACCATCTGGTGAGTGCATTGAGGAGGTGTGACTGACAGTGAGATAAGCAGCTCACCACAGGGAGATCTCAGCTATTTGCAGAGGAGATCACTCCTGTCACTTGTTCCTCACATTCCTCCTCTTCTTCCTGCCACCTCGACCCTGTGCTCAAATTACCTGCAAAGAAATTGCGCAGGTCGGTGCTGAGGCAGTTCTCCAAAAACCGCCTCAGCGGCAGGATGTGAGCATTCGGGGCTGTCCAGTCTGTCAGAAAGTCCTCCACAATGTGATGGATGGCATCTGGCCGGGGCAGAGGCCAGTCTGGGGGACGGAGTTTCATCTCACGCTCTGCCAAGAGAACATTAAAGGAGTCTCTTAGAAGCAAAATGGCATTAAAAAGAGCTTGGGGAGTGGAAAGCAGCTGTGACAGCTGTTTCCGCTTTTGTCCTAACCTTTTAATCCATTACTTTCACTTGCAATCCCCTCTGCCAGCTCTGTCCTCAACAGCCCTGCCACTGCACAGCTGCCCTCTGTCCTTGCCCGTAGAATTCCTGTCATTTCACTCCTGTTCCCCCTGGGCAGGCACTGCCAGATGGGCTAAGCTGTGTTTAATCCTGATACCCATCATGCTTATTTCCGTGCAAGGCAAGCTGGACCCTGACCCCAGGTTTCTGGAGATGAAGACTTCAACACACTCACTTCCCAAGGAAGTCTACTCTGAGCCTGTTTGCTGCTGGATAGAACACTCCTCTTCAAACCCTTGCCTTTGGCTGCCTCGATGGCTGTGTGACCTCTCAGACCTAGGCCTGCCACAGAGAGCAGCTTTCTCTTGGCAGCAAGATGGCCAAACAACAACAGCCCAGCCTCATCTGTCAGGCTCTGCAAAATACACATAGGGTGCCAGCCAAAGGGAAGAATTGTTCCTCTTTTTGGGAATGGGGAAATTTCCAGCATGCCTGTTTGTTCCTATTTTCAAATGTGATTTCCCCCCCACAGCGTTGAACTTTCTTGCCAACTTTCAGCTTCCTTTTCAGCTCCTACAGTGGTGGGGGGGTGTCTCACAGGATGGACATGAAGGAAGTGGAGAAGGGGGAATAGTGCTTTCAGGTACCACCCCCACTTCATCTCCAATTTATCTTTATCCCTCTCTGTTTTGGTTGTGTCACATAATTAGCAGGAAAGCTTACCTGTTGGGAGGTGTTTGTAATAGTAAATAACAGGGTGTAAAAAGTTGGACTGCCAGGCATGCTGCGCCTCTCCCACAGCACGGTTGTAGTAGAAGACATCCTTGTCAGCCCCAGAGAAATTCCTCCCATACTCCATGATGATGACAAAGAGCCCATTGCGAGCCTTTCTTCCCGTCTGCATTTCCAGCTCGGCCAGGACTCCAATAGGGTACTCTTCCAGGTATTCAAATGCTGTGGCATTCCTGGGAATTGCAAACACACCATCAGAATTTTCCAGCAGAGAAAGCCAGCTGGGATCCAACACACCCTCAGGTGGTCGAGGCTAAAGCCAAAAGTCATCAGATAGTAATTTTGTTGGGTCATTTCAGATCTGGGCTGGACTTGATGCAGAGCTTATGAAGGCTGCAGATACTGTTACAAGACACCATTGTTTTCTGGGATTATGGGATTCTCTCTGCAGTAGCACTGCTTGAGGAAAGTTTTTCCTTGGGGTCAGTAAAAGGGTACTACACCTCTGAGCCTAGAGGGAAGGGCTGGACCATTTCAGCCCTTTAAGAGGGAGAAATAGTCTGCACAATTGGACACCAGTTGCAGCAGTGGTACGGGTTTGGAGTGGCTGTCTACACGACGGTAACATCCTTAGGCAGCAACAGCGCAATCTGTGTGGTGGCTGGTAAAAAATGGTAAAATAAATGGTAAAGAAACAGAAATGAAACTATGGAGTGCAGTGCTGGGAATAATTACTCACTCACTCTCTCAGCAGTATGATGTCAGCCAGGACACTGAACATCTGGTAGAGGCCTGAGGCCTCGTTCACCCTCTTGATGATGGAATTGGTCAGCTGTGTAATAGGGTAGACTGTGGCTGGCCAGGGGACACCATGGTGACGGTTTTCCAGTAGGCGATGGACTGCCCGAGCTAAGACATGGCGAGAAACAAAGACAGCTTATTTAACAACCCAAGCTTATGCTTTAAGAAAGCCAACCCCTGTGCTGCAGCAGGGCTCAATAAACAACCTTTACAGCTGCTCTGTTCTCAGGATCTCCCACCCCAGTCGCTGGTAACTGCAGTGGAGATGCCCTCAGAAAGCTGATGTGATGCTAAGTGGTGGGGGAGGGGCTGGGGGGGTCCTTGGGGATGTTTCATTACTTCTCAGCAGTCCTTTAATGATAAGGACGGGCACACACGCATAAAGAAGAAAGTTCTCTCTACTGCCCACAGCCGCTGGGTTTTAACTCCACAGCACAGACCTCTCACCCACAGCCTGTCACGAGGCAGAGCATCTGGCAGAAAGAAATCTATTGTGTTAGATAAATAACAGACAGCAGGCAAGAGAGACAAGACAAAACAAAGACAGACAACCAAAAACTTCAGATATGACCCCAAGTCACTTCTCCTCAGATGATGCAGCTGCAGCTTGACTGTGTTTTGTCCCTCTTATTGCCAGAACAAGACTAAGGGCAATCTCTTTCCAGCAGTAAGCTACGGATTGTTCCTTTGAAAGGAGGAACAATTTCCACCTCTGCCCTTTCTGTACACCCCAGTACTCACTTGTATACCGGAATCCATGGATGAAGCCCCCAGCAGATTTCCTGAAGTCAACTGAATGGCTAGCAGTGCCAAGAATAAAGAGCCCCCGAGTGCCTCTGGACTCATAGCTGGGTTTGATCTGAGGGTACTTCTTAATATTCCCTTTTCCTGGCATCATTCTCAGGGATCTGATGTGCAAAAGAGAAGAGCAGGCTATCAGGAAGGATAGGAGTGGAAAAATAAAAAGGGTTTCTGATACTCATTATATTGCAGCCACTGAAAGATTCTGTTTCATACCCCTGCTGCCTTCAGTGACATTTACTACTAAAATGAAGATTTCTGGAAGATAAGAGTGTTCATCCCAAGATAGCCCTTGACAAGATGTAATTCTCAGCTGAGTCACTAACAGTGAATTTTGGAAGACAGTGAAGTTAGCAGTATCATTTTCAACTGCAGGATTTACCAAGGTGGAGTGAAGGTTGCATCCTCAGGGAATTTTTTTTTCCCAGACAAAACCTTTTCGTAGCAATCTGCACCTTTATCAACCTCATTTCAAAAAAAAACCCCTTGTCCATGTGATCTGGCAGGTCAGGATGTTAACTTCAAAAGGTAAAAGCTTTTCTGTGCCATCTGCACAGCCTTAGAGCCTGTTGGTCAGAGGGCAGTGACACACATGCCCACTGGGACACAGCCTTACCTGCAGGATAAACAAAAGACCTGTGCAGCACCAAGCAGGCTCAGAGCACATGGAGGTCCAAACCATGCTTCCAGGAGAAGCCCTGCTCTTCCTTTTCCTCCCTTCTCAGGCCCTCCAGTCTAAATACCTTTTTTCATGGAGATCCCGGTTCTCCCTCACCTATTATAGATAGAGAAGTCAAACTTCCAGCCCAGGCAGCGGATGACACGGTCGTAAGGTGCGCGGGTGGCAAAATTGTCCAGTTCGTCCTGAGGGAGGGTGACGGAGTCGATGCCCGCGCTGATGTTCCTGTTCTCCAGGTAGAACCGCAGTGTGATGTGCAGCTTTCCCCTTTTGTCCTTAACGATAGCCAGATCTTCCAGGTCGCCCTCCAGAAGCCCATCCAGAGATTTCAGCTGGTAGGTGTCCAGCAGGCCATTGTTAATTGCTCTATGGAAAATACAGGAGTGTAAAGAAGGGAGGTTCTGTCTTAGCTGCTGAAAATGGGATCATTTATCAGGCAATCCCAACTCCTCTTCAGTGTAAAAGTTTTCCCCAGAGCCTCAGGAACAGCAGAGGTAACACAACCTTGCTGTCCCTGCAGGATATAGCCAACCTCCTAGCTTTCCTGTGACTGGAAGCAAGGGAATAACTTGCAAGCCAGTACATTTTAAAGATTACAGCTTCCAAGTGGACATATTTCTACTTCACACAGATCCCAAAAAGCTCTCACCAAGCCTCTGCGTTCAGTGACTGCAACCCGGATTGCTTTAAACCAAAGACCTATAGAAGGCCCCATATTTCCCTTGTGACCCCCATGACCACAGCACCACCACCTGCACCAGTCTGGCCTGTTGCCTGGGAAAGAGGTGATTCTCCTTGTTTGTATTCCAGCTGCGTTGGAAAGGGGAACAGGAGTGGTTTCTTACCTCAGATCCCCGACGTAGTGGGTGGCCCACGAGAGGCGCACGCGGGACCGGCTCACCATGTGGATGAAATTCGTGACACCCAGGATGTTCTCTGCTGTCTCAAAGGCCGAGTTCCCTCGTCCCAAGATCAGCACCGTTTGGCCAGCGAAGTCCTCCGGGTTGATGGACACAGTCTCGTAACCCTCAACATACTCCGAGCCAGGAAAGTTTACCACGTTGGGAACCCACATCCCAGCAGCAACCAACAAAGAGCTGCAAAAACAGGGATAGCACTTAGAAATGCAGGAATTTCAGGAAAAGGGGCTCCATCTCCTCATTCCTTCCTCCTGCTGTGGAAGGTGGCTGCAGTGTGACCCCCACAGTGACCCTGGACCAGCTGCACAGGCCATGGTTTCAAAAGAAACCTCTACTTAGCTTCAACCTCAATGACCTGCTCCTCTCTTCCCTGTCCTCAGGACAACTAGGAACACTGTTATATATAGCGATAGTCAGTGTGGGTGCTGTACATATGCATCTCCCTCGCCTGTTCATGAATGCAACTTCTACTCATATGAACTCGTTGGCAATATATGTAATATAGCTTCACAGGTTGATTATATGTTGCATAAAAATGACTTTCATTAAAAATTGGAGTTGCCATTTGGCAAGGCAGAAGTAATTTTTTAGATAGGAAATAGTTTCGATATTTTGAAATGTAACTCCCAGTCACAAAAACACATCAGCAACATCACTAATTGTTAACACCAAAAATAACTACAGTGCTCTTTTTATATCACTCCACAAGAGCTCTTACTTGGTTCTTGAGGAAGTTTTTGTGACTTAGATGGAAACACCAGGCGGCTGAGGCAAGCAGCACTGCCTGCTGTCCCAGCCTTGCTTACACAGCGTCCCGAGAGCAACTCGCTCGCGGTACGTGGGTGTCCGGGATTGCCTTCTGTCCCCTCGGAGCCTGCCAGCAGCACACCGGCAAGTGACAGCCAGCACGACCTGCTGTCGCAGAGCTGAGGTTCTCAGGAGAGGTGAGAAATACACTCCGTATGTTCACACGAGTAACTCTGAGGTTTTTAGGAATGTAGCTCATTGTGGTGGTACGGGATACACACACGTAAATAGGATGAGTGGAAGGGGAATTCAATGACCAACAGGCTTCAGGGTTATTTCTCACAGTTCTTTCCCTCCCCCAAAAAGCCACACTTTCCTCTGCTTCCCCTCTGCGTTCCAGCTTTCCCACGGCCAAGGGCTTCACTTGTCTGGGACGCACCCCTGAGCACATGCGGAAAACAGGCGCGAGATGTCACCGCACTGACTCAATCCGGTTTGAAATAAAGGCAGTGCTGGCTGTGAGTACAAGTGAGTTACTTTTTTCACAGACAGCAATTAGCTAGTGATAAAACCAAAGTGATTTCAAGCACACCTATCAAGGCCAGACCCTGCAGTGATGGCCATTGCAGCCAATTTGTGTCTGCCCTGCCAACCTCTTCAGCTGCCCAAAGCAAAACGCTGCTCGTGAAAGGCAATGCCTTCCCAGGAGCAGTTATTCCACCTATCCACCTGACTATCCCTAAAAAATGTTTTCTGCCTCTGATGGTGATTAAGGCTCTTAGAGGCTGTGAAATCTCCATCCTCAGAGATACTCATGCCTCAACAGGGCAAAGCTGTGAGCTGTGTGTTACAAGCTCCAGGTTTGCCCATTACCTGCACTTGTAGTTCTTCCTGTCCTGGTCAGTCAGGAGAAAGTAATGACCATTCCAGGCCTGCTCGTTCTTCTCCAATGTAACGTGGATGATGGCCACGTTGTACTGAACCCGCAGCTTCAGCAGGGAAGCAAAGTCCTCCAGGTAATGCACCATCGTGTCAGCATTGGGGAAGAAGTCGCGAGAGTAGTGTCGGAAAAGCAGCCGCCGGTCGTGGCTGAGGAGCGAATTCCAGTCGTGGCGGAGGTTGAACTCGCTGTTGGACTTGCCCGTGTACTGCTTGTTGATGCTGATGAGTTTGCGGTGCCGAGGGTAGAGTGCAAAGAAGCTGCCAGGAGCGTGGCTCCGCTCGAAGACGACGTAGTCCCGGCCGGCTTGCTGGAGGAAATAGGCGGCCTGCAAGCCCGCGGGGCCGGCCCCGATGACGCAGTAGTCGTGGTAGAGGAAAGTGGCACCACTCACCGCGGACAGGCTGCCGGCGTACAGGGCCAGCCCCAAGAGTGTCCCGCAGACGGCCAGGGCCATGGCGGGGATGGCACAACCGGCCCTGCGAGGAAGAGGACCGGGAGGCATCACCCCAGGGGCTGCGGCCTCCCCACAGGAG
>VZRR01010048.1:0-41928 GCA_013398015.1 Oreocharis arfaki
CTTCCTCCTTTTCTGTCTTTTCTGCTCTTCCTTACTAGGGCAACGCCATTTTTGTTACCAGTAAACGGTTCTCAGATACAACATTTGTCTCATTTGGCTTAATTTTGTGCTAGACCATCCATTTTAAGAGAACTCCCTGCAGTTCCCCGTAGTGGAATGCAGCAGTAACCTAGTGTAAAAATGCTTTTGAAGAAAAAAGTCAGTGGTTACATTAACAGCATTGTACAAATAGAAGATTTTATGCACCAAAGAAAATAAAAGAAAAATACTGTATGATTATAGTGTACTAACATCATATAAAAAATCATATTAAATGTGCATTGGTATTTGCATTTCATATAAGAGTTTATTTAACACCGTATTTAAGTTATTAAACAGCTAATATATACCAAAACTGAAATTATGTATCCCTTAAATGTTGAGTAGAAAGACCTAGGTGTTTAACGGTCACTTAAACCATGCTGTAGGAAATTTAGTTCAAAATATAGATCAATTGAAGTGTTTCTTAATCCTGGTGAAATTTCAGATTTAAGGATTAGTTTTCAATGACATTTTAAGAGTTACGATCTGTCAATGGTCTTTTTCTGTCTCTTTTACTTTTATAAATCTCATGGCCTAGATAACAAAATTGAATGTTGTCTTCCACATTGAGTGGGTTCTATAAAGACTGGATTAGAATGATTGGATTAGTACAATAACTATGTACATGTTTCCCATGGAGGAGTTGATTTAGTTGTCCACCTTAAGGATTGAATTCTGAATGACATTAATACTTGCAAAGGTGTGATTTCAGGCACATTTCTCTCCCTATTGTCTGTTGATAATTGACTCTGCATCAAGTGTCCTACATCTTATGTATAAACATCTCAAGTGCTTAAATACGGGCTTTGGGATCAATTGCAACAAAACAAAAGCAACCTTTGTTTTCCCTAATTCCCTTTGCTTATCTAGTTCTGTTTGGGTGCTCTGAATTGTTCATGGTAAACTCTGAAAAGAAGAAAAATGCTTCATTGTGTTGGGTTATTGCAGGGTTTTGCAGAGAAATAGGCTTCAGGCTAATAGTATTAGGAAAAGATTTTGTTAATTGAGAGAAGTATGAAACTTACGCATACCAGTTGTTTCAGGGCTCGAAACACTGACATTGGAGTGCTCCTCTGACAAAGGGTTGTGTTAGAATTCCCCGATACACTTTTTGTGTTAGGTTTAGATTGCAGTAATTGTGACAGATAAAAAACCTAGGCTGTAAAGAAAGCAATCAGTTCCCAAAACAAATTTCAAAATACAGTGTTTTATATACAGAAATGTTTACTGAGTTGTAGAGCATACTGAAAACTACAATTTGTTAGCTTTGAAAATAGTCTGCTGAGACTGACCACAATGAAAAATGCCCATCTTTATAACAACACGTTAAAATGCTGAAATCATCATCTGGAAGGACCATTTAGTTATTTTGGTACGTTTAATAGAGAAGCTAATTTTAGAGATGAAGTGCCAGTCACATGAAAACTGCCCAGGACTATAATGAGAATAAGTAGACTTGAACATTACAATTTGGAACAGTCAATAGAAGAGGAAACGTGGATGATGTGCAAGAATAGCCACAAATCCTGTAGAAACCGTGATCTTATTTCTGCCCAGGATTAGGGAAATGTGGAGACAGAAACTGGCTCTTAAGAGTATGGGAATAAATCCAGATAACACATTGAACTTCAGCTTGTGATCTCATCATATGCAAATGATTCACCTCAGTATATTACTGTTTTCAAGGTCACAGCTGGGTGGTTCTTTGACAAATCTCACAGAAGGAGCTTAGGTTGGGTCTGGGGGATTTATTCAGTGGTATCTGGGAGCTGCAGATGTTCTACCTTCTATATTGAGGCATTTTTTAGTTGGTTGAAGTACAACCTTAGAAAGATTCTGCATTGAAGCCTGCAGTCTTTAGAAAAACTCTCAGTTTTTCATAGCAGAGCATGCTTAGTGGTATTTCTTGTCAGGTTTGTAGTTGATGGATAATCCTACAGTATCAAATTCCTATAAAATAGACAAGTATTGACTCAGGTACTCAGCTGGTTAAAAGGACGTTGGCTACAATGAATTACCTGTTTTCATTTCAGCTAGGAATGGACATTAACTTTTCCCGAGATACTCCTCAGACAGTTGCAATTTGTCATTACATGAAACTGTCTGCAGTGGAGAATTCTGACCTCTCTCTCTAACCTTCTGTCCTAGTTCTGGCCAGGTCCTCAATGTTAGTTGATACCAGCTCATGTCATTGCCGGGGTGGAGGAAAGGGACTGTCTCTGGCTTCCAAGAAGGAGGGCATGGCTTCCAGTTGTAAAAGCATGGCAGCATGGTCTTCCATTGTTTCATTGTCTCAGTCCACGGTGAGCATTTTTGCATGTGAATCACCCTCACTTTTGCACACTTTTGGTCACTTAATACTGTCACTGTTACTGTTCGTTGTCTTAGCTCATTGCTGTTTCCAGTAAATTTTTCTTATCTTACCCAATGATCTCTGCTTTTTGTGCCTTCCGTTGGTGGTGGGGGGAGGGGACCAGCTTCTGGTCTTTTTAGTGGGAGTATTAAATTGGGGAATACCATTCCTAAACCTTAACTGCCTGAATTGGTGCACAATGTCGGGCACAAAGTGTTGAAATAACAGATCTGCCCAGAGTGGGCTGGAAAAAAACTTCATCTAAGCATTTGTGTGTTAGGTACAGAGCCACTGGTCACAATGTTGCTTGGTCTGTTCATGTGGGTGTGGAACCTAACCCTGTATGTACATGTTCCTGTATGTGCTCCTTGTGATGAAATTTTTTGGAGTAGGAAGAAATACAAGACAAAATCAGTTTGTTTAGTGAGGGATGAAGAGGAAGCGGGGCTCTCACAATAGGAGGAAGAGGCAGGGCCAGAGATAATCAACTGATCCCTGTCTCCGGGTGAGCTGTGAAAAGATTGCAGCCACCAGCCAGGTGAGTCCCTAGTGACTTTCCTGCTCTGATGCTGGGATGTTGTGGCCCATAGTATGAAACTAGATGGTAATGAAGCCAGGCAACTGGGATCCCTGTCCTGGGATGTGGGAGCAAAAGCCTGTACCTGCATTGCCATTGTCAGACCCAGCTTACTGTCAGTGTGATTTCTGCTTCAGATGAAATAGCTTCCCAGGTAGTTGTTTTGACCCTGTTCCCTGTGGTTTGTCTGCTCAGGGAAAGGTGTTAAACCATGGGAACTTGTTTGTCACGTTGTTTCTCTTTGTCCTCTTGGCCCACATGGTCAAGTGCAGGAGCCGCTATGCCATCTTGGTTTTGCCCTAGGAGGAGCCAGGTAATATCTTGCTTTTGTTGGTTAAACCATTTCTCTCTTTTTGTACAATTTTCTTCATATTGTTGAGTTTATTGCTATTTTCTTTAGTAGATTTTGAGTCTAACATATAATCTCTCTGAGGTTTTTTTTTGTTTTTCCCCTCCACTATTGAAAGGGGGCGGCTTGAGCAGTTTTAATTTCCCTGCTAAGTTTTTTAAATGACCACATACGTATACAATTATTTAAGTGGGCAAATGTGTTTCAGCATATTATGTCAACATTTCCTAGAGTACTGTAACATTATCATGTTATAATACATGCAGCTTAATACAGAATATATAATCCATATCACTACCCTTGCTACTAGCTGCAGAAAGAATAGATGTCATATCACACTGTTGAGTATTGAGTATTGTTAGCACCTTTTATTGCTTCTAGTCAGAGAATTGGAAGGAACACAACCCCCCCCCACCAAAAAAAACCCCCATGTTGTCTCTAATTTGATATTTTAGCTGCAAAATTACATTTTAGAAAACAGTAAATGGTACATAGTAGAATTTTAATTGTGAAGATACTATTACCAGTTATTAATGATTATAATGCTTTGTCGTATGAAGTTATAAAATTGTCCTTGCACATAGACAATGTTTCAGGACTCCATTTGCAACATGTCACAAGGTAGTGCAGAATACTTCAGAGTATAAAGCTATCATGGTTTACGAATGGTACTCCCCAATTTAGTGTTTCCACTGAAACTCCAAACCACACTGCCACTTGCTCAGTCCCCACCTCCCCATCCTCCTTTCCACTGTGGCAGACTGGAGAGGAGAATTGGAGGCACAAAAGGTGAAGATAGCAGGTTGAAATAATAGCAATTTACTGGAAACAACAGTGAGATAAGAAAACAAACAGTAACACCAACAATACAAATGACAGAGGATAGAAGAAAAGAAACATTATGGCTCACCAGGGAAAGCCCTGACAAGAGACAGTCTCTGACCGCTCCCTGCACCACGCTCACTCGACTGGAGGAAACCTCTACCCCTGGCAATGACATGAGGTTGTCTAGAATAACCTCCAGGTCCTAACCACACCCCTTCATGCCTACTGCAAAATTAACCCTGTCCTGGCCAGACCAGGACAAAAGCAATACTTCTACTCTTCCTTATGTAAGTACTTCCCCACAGGCTTGTGAATAATCCAAGTGATTTGAGCAAGTTTATGAGGCAGTTTACGTGTTTTAAGTTGTGTATCTGGACATTTGCTTATATTGGATTTGTTGAATTCAAACCCTTCTTTTGTAAAATGATGACTGAAGAAGCCCCTGAATATCCACAAATGTTGTGAAGTACTAAAAGTAACTGAGAACAGAGGTGAATCTAGATAAGTATTTAGAGAGAAAAAAAAGCCCAAGCATTCACAATTCTATCTGTAAAGCTGCTGTATTTTTCTTTTTTTTTTGAAAGGACTGTTGTCAGACTGTTGTCTGACCTTTCGTTGTTCAGGTTGTCCTTTTAGAAATACATCAAAATAAAAGGATCACTTTGCCACACATTCGGAAGTGTTGGAGGAAAACACTGTAGAGAAAAGTATGGAAAGCTTTCTTAGACCTCAGATAGTGAAGGAAATACTGTTTTAACACAATTTATATCTAGCTCTTAAGTTTAATATCCATCTATGCAAGAACAAAACACTTTAGCATCTTCAGCTTCTTAAACCCCTTTTTAAACAGTTGTAATTCTTGGCATAATTTAGTTCTTGCCAGCACTTTTTGTTATATTCCACTAAGATCAAACAGGAAATACATTTCCTTCAGTCCAAGAGTTCAGCAAGGAAATGGATGTCTTTCTGTAGCACAGAACACAAGAACCTTCATTTCTTCATGCCCTCAATTAATAGGTCAATGAAAAAGTAAATGGGCAGTACTCTTAGTGTGACAAAGATGTGAATAAATTTATTGATGTTGATTCATTTTGATTTGCATATTTAGTATTTTTCTTCTCTCAAACTTTTGGCATGTGATCATTAAAACACTTTTTCTAGTGCCCTTATGATTTTTGTTCGGTATATATTGACAGTCAGTATCTCCAACGTACATTTTATAAGCAACTTAAGTTTGGATCAAATATTATTTTTATCTGTTTCAAGTGTGAAAAAATGCAGAAAGACACCTAGAGGACTTTTTAAAAACACTTTGTTGTTTAACGTTGTCGACGCTCCGTGCTATGGAAAAACCCTTTACAAATGTTACACACAGATCTTAACCACAGATCTTGTATATGGTGCATTTTATTTCAGGGACAGAAGAAAATTAGCACTGAAGATACAGGATAACTATGTACCTTCGTATAAACCTGAAGCTGAATCTTTTTAATCATTGAAAAAGTTAATTTATATTTTATTTGTTTATTGTATTTAATTTTTTGTCTTATAGCTCTCCCCTTCCTGGTTTGAACCAGGTCTGGAAATGGAAATACAAAAATATTGGCAGAAACATTATTCTTAGTCTGTTTTTGGCTTGGGAAAACCAAAAAGATTTTGAAATCCTAGGAGAAAACCAGTTCTTTTGAAACATTGTCAGCCATGTTTCCAGATAAAGAGATAAAAAAAAATTTAACATTTATCCAAATTTAGGAACCCACTGAAGTTTAGCTGCCAGTCTTTCCCTGGAAGGTGAAATTTGCTGATGATACCAAACTGGGAGGTGATGCTGACTCTCCTGTGGTACAAGATGCCTTGCGGAACTTGATAGTTTAGAGCATTGGGCAATGATTAATGGGCTTAAATTTAAAAAGCCCAGGTGCTGGGTTCTGTGCCTGGGATGGAATAACCCCTGACACAAGTGTAAATAAGATAGAGTGGCTCTCCTGAGGTGACAGCAGGAAGTGGGATGATGTGAACCGAATGAGTGAGTTACTGTCTTTTTTTGGCCATATAGAATGCTCAAAAGGTAGTAGACAGACATTAAACACCCTGAGCCTCATCAGGCTCCATCTAATACAGAGGCTACATTGTTTTCTTTTTATGGCAGAGTGAGTAAATTGCAGAATATTTTTTACATTTCTTTTGGCTTATACAAAGAAGTAAAAACTATATGTTACCATATATGTATTTGGTATACCACTTGATATATAAGTAAACAGCAACACTGATGCCCAAACTAAAGTATGACAGAAGAGTGAAGTACAGTTTAATTCAAAAAACTGATCCAAAATTTAAATCTCCTTTGCAGAAATTTTCTAATCTCAAAAACTTCTCAAAATCCTATTTTTGGAACACTGCAAACAAACTTGCGCATGTGTGCGTGTGTGTATCTCAAACACATTGAATACTGTTATTGCATGCAAGTCTGGGTTTGATTTTTGATTAGTAAAGCTTAACTGTCTCTCTGATTTTACTGATCAAAGTTAGAAGAATGTAAATGTTTCCTTTTGTTTACAATCTAAGTAAATTCTTTCAGTTCCTTATCCGAGTTCTTCACTATTTATCAAAAATGCTTGGGTACTGTTATTTTTGAGCGATTTGCACATTGTTTTTAGTTATGTAGTAGATAAAACGAATAGCTGTTTTTTAATTTGATTAACATAATTTTACTTTTTAATAAACAAGTTCCTCTGAATAGAATATTGCCTGTAAACTAATCTATTATGCACACTAGCTACTAATTGGATGTTTTGTCAGAATTTCTAGGCTTATCTGTCTTAAATTCTTTTGAGCACTCAGTTACTGGAGCATTTTATTTGTAGTTATTTGAAGTAATTATTTGTTCTTGCTAGCAGAAGGCGATTTAAAAAAATTTGGCCTTTATGTTGCAGGACCACAGGGCACTTCCTCTCTGATACCTGTGAAATATTTTCTAGATATAGGTATAGTTTTTCTCAGAATTCTATTTTTGCTAGCAAACTCAAATCTACATTGACTTCTACCATGATGCTAGGTTACCAGCTAGACTTGATGATCTTATAAGTCTTTTTAAACCTCAATGATCCTATGATTCTATGACTTTATTTTCATTGTTGTGATGTTGATTTATAGTCAGTTGGTCAGCTGAAACAGTCTTTCCAGCTGTCTGTAATATTATCTATACATGCAATCAATTATGCTAGTTGCAGCTATTATAACTGATTTATAACTTACTGGTAATGCTGCTAATGTCTGTAGTAACAGCATATTTCATGACCAATCTAGAGCCCAACACTCCTCTCAGTGAGAGATTAAACAACCATGTGCATTGAATTTGAAGCATAGAGCTAGAGTGCACAGGTGCAGTGCTCCAGCCCCATAGCAGCAGGCATGGTGGGCTGATGCCGAAAGTTCAAAGGGAGTTGTATGCAAGTGCGCCAAAGGATGTACTTTTGTAGGTTTGTAGTTTGCCTCTCTGAGAATGCTAGTCCAGTGCAAAATCAAAGAGTGGGCTTGAATTACCTTTGTGATTTTTCTGTAAAAATTATCTTTAACTTATTATGTTTATTGTACAGGGCAAAGCAGAGTCAGTAAGCTGATGCTGCTATTTTAGGCAAGATGGCTGATGTGGTGCAGAGCAGCTTGGTGTGTCCTAACACTAAGGATGCTATAAACTAACATCTGCCTTTTCACACTAGAAACATCTAGAAGTGTTCCTACTGTCAATTACAGGTAAAAGGCAGTTCTCCAATTTCCCCTCCATGCTTCTCAGTCAATATATGTATAAATGTCCAGGTAAGGCTGCTGTCTTTGTGAGTTAGTGAGAAGGTGGTTTGCACATTCAACAGCATCAAATATCAATGTCTCTTTGGCAGGCCAAACTGAGTTTAAAAGCCTTGTTAACTAACCTGAAAGCTTGCATAATAGTCTTGAAATGCTAAGCAGGGCTGAGTGTTGACTATTTTATTTTAATATATTATGAAAATAGCTTTTGTTTCTTCCTACTTTTTGTTACTTGATATGGACCAAAGCTCTCAAACACTTTGTGACTGAAAGGACTAAAGAATTTGCCATCACCTCCTTGAAAGCATCTGTCTTTGCTGGCATAAATTTGAAACCATGTTCTAACACAGAACTCAACTGATAGGATTACTTTTGAAGATTTATTTGTTTAATCCTTTTTTAATCACCTATTAAAAAAAAAGATCCTGCAGTGGTAAAAAGTGCATTTTCAGATATCAGATGTTACTGATATAGTTATTGCTGCATGTATTTACAGGCATTTTGTGGTGGTTCATCAATTTTGTGAATTTACTAAAGCCACTGAAATAGTGTTTAATGAAGGCTTTCTACTCTGTTGTTCCAGACTGCAAAGTTGGTGGTATATTTTTCATTATCTTTGTTGTGTTGTGGTTTAATGAGACTTAAAAAAAACCTTAATGAAATCAATCATAGAGTTCTCCAATAAGTGGTATTTGTAACAGTTTGGGCTTTTGTTTCTATTAATAATCTTGAACAAAAATAGGAGTATGATGATGAAATACACTCTTTTACAAAGCTGCAAATCATTTACATAAAATGACACATTTACAGTACATCAGGAAAGTTTATGATATGCTGAAAATAATTGAAAATAATTAATTGAAATTAGTATCTAACATGGAAAGACTTGACTGTACGGTATGTGTCACTGTTGTTACTGTGCTTGTTTTGCACGGCCTGGTTTTTGGTAGTGGGGGAGGCCACAGAGGTGACTTCTGTGAAGTCTGGAGAAGCTGCTAGAAGCTTCCACTATGTCTGGCAGAGCCCATCCCTGATGGCTCTGAAGATGGACATGCCGCTGCCCAAGGCTGGGCCAATTAGAGATGATGGTAACAGCTCTGTGATAACATATTTAAGAAGAAAATCAAAACAAAGGTTATGGCACAATTTTAATTCCAGCCAAAGAAGAGGAGGATGTGAGAACATGTGAGGGAAACAACATGGAGACACCAAAGTCAGTGAAGAAGGAGGGGCAGGAGGTGCTCCAAGCGCCAGAGCTGAGATTCCTCTGCAGGCCATGGTGATGACCATGATGAGGCAGGCAGCCCTGCAACCCATGGAGTTCCATGGGGGGTGCAGAGATCCACCTGCAGCCCATGGGGGAAATGCCTATGCCAGAGAGAGTGGATGCCAGGAGGAGGCTGTGATCCAGTGGGAGACCCGGTAGAGAGAGGGGCCCCCTGCTTCCAAGGTGGAGCAGCCTGTCTTTGGAGGACTGCACGCCATGGAAGAGTGACCCACACCACAGCAGTTTTGAGAGGACTGTTTGACTGTGGGAGGAATTCAGGCTGCAGCAGTTTTGGGAGGACTGCTGCTTCTGAGATTGGACCCATGTCGGAGAGGTTTGCAGAGAACTGTCTCCCGTGAGAGGGACCCCACAGTCTCAGAGGGGAACGACTTCTCTCCCTGTGCAGTGGAAAAAACCTTGGGTGACGAACAGACCAAAGCCCCCATGCCCTGTCTCCCTGTGCTGTCAGTGGGAAGGAGGGTGGGGTTGGAGGAAGAAGAGGTGTGTTTAAGGGCTTATATTACTTCTCATTTTCTTCCTCTGATTTTGTCAGTAATAAACTCACTTTGTATCTCTAAGCCGAGCCTGTTTTGCCCTTGGAGTGTTTTCTTCCTGTCCTTATCTCAACTCATGAACCCTTTGTTAAATTTCTCTCTCCTCTCTCCAGCTCTAGCAGGGGAGGGTGAGTGAGCAGCTTTTGTGGGTGCCTGGCATTTGGCCAGTGTCAAACCACGACAGTTACCCACCATGAAAAAGGCAGAAGACCCCAATCATATTGCATGAGGTATGTCCAGTGAGGATATGTCATTTTAGATGTCATCTTAAAACAGACTGATCAAGTCCCATTTGAATAATATGTACTGTGTCAAATTGAGGCTCTTGAAGAGAGAGATAAATGGGAGAATAGAAACCTTGCTTCACAAGAGAAAAATAAATGATGTTGGCTTTCTATAAATACTGTAATCTCTTTAAATATGAGAAAGAGGAGAAACATTTCTATCAGCTAAAATTTGAGCTTTTCAGACATTTCAACCAACAGACACAGTAGGGACAATTTTTCTTCCCCACTGTAGGCACACAAATGTCTAAGGCCTGTTAAACCTGCCTTTGTTTAAAATGGGACTCGGTTCAGTGTTGCATATGACCCGAACTGAGTGAACCTAAAGATTCAGGATTTCGTTGTAATTCCTGTATTTGTTCAGGTAGTCATCTTCCCTTCAAAGAGTAAAGAATCAGTTTGTGAAGTTCAAATGACTTAAATTTCTCACAGACTGTGATATTTCAAAATGTATTCACTAAATTCTGAAAATATTTGAATGAAATATTAGTAAGAAAAATTCATTACATACTTGCCTTTGTGTAACACAATTTACAGAGTTGAGCCTGGGAAGCAAGCTACCTCCCTTTTAGTTTTAATTAATTTAACCAATTTAACCCTTTCACCAATAAGGAGAGACAAAGAAGATATAAGTGAAAAAATAACTGTTTATTAACAAAACAAAACAGCAACAACCAAGATAACTGTAATAAGCACTAGATAAATGTGCTGAATCCCGTGGACTCCCTGGGAACAAAATAGTATGCCAGAGTGTCCCAGTTTAAAAGTCAGGTGTCTGCCAAGGAAGGCAGGAACCTTCCTGGAATGGAAAAGATAACCCCCTCCCTCCAAATTATTATAACTCTGAAATTGCAGGGCTTTCAGGCAAAGATATGAGAAAAAGAATAACTGTTCTTTACTAGAATATATATACACACACACATACACACCCATCTGTAACAAGACAAACAACAACAGCAACAACACAACAAAGAAGAAAACCCAGTAACAGCCTTTTCCTGCCCTTTGGTGTAGTTACAACCACAACCGGCAGGGGGTGCTGATGGCTCGTCTTGGGGTAGAGGGGCTGCAGTGACTGGGTGTGTTCTGGTGCAAGCCCAGAGCCTCCCCAGGGGTTTATGGTGGCCCTGGGAAGAGAGAGAAGGTGGAGGGGTGGGAGGGAGTTCAGTTTCCCTGTGCTCTCAGGTGTCTGTATCCTGGTGATGGTGGCTCCAGTGTGCTAGTCCACCAGCAGCTGGGAGGTGCTCTCTCCAGAGAGAAAGAGGAGGTGGGGGCCTGGTCCCTTGGAAATACCCACACAGATGGTGGAAGTCTCTCCTGGTGAGGGTGGGTGCTGCAGAGTGAGTCCTAGTGCACCAGCAGTTCACTGTAAGCAGTGGCACCACCAACAGGCAGTCAGGAGAAAACTTCATAGCAGCTCAGGACCCCCTGTGCTGAAGCGGTCCAGCACCAAACACCATAACCATCTTCCCTGCAAGCTGGTAAAAGACTGCACCACCCCCAGCTAAGAAACTGCCAAAACCACACTGTTTCTCCCACCACCTCCCCCAGAACTATTCCAAGGTATGGCAAGGCATTGTCTTTTAATCAACAGCCCTTTGCCATTTCCATGACAACAAATGGGAAGAAAATTCCTTGAAGAAACCTAACCTCAAATACAGAGAAACCCCTCCCCCAAATATGGCAACCACTTTAGTCAACTGTGTGGCCCATGGGGCTAAGACGGCAGAGAAGCCTTGTTCAGCTCAACCTTCCCCCTGTGGTGTTAGTTCCTCTGCTTCTTTTTGGCTGGCTGGACCCAGCTGGTGTTGGTGCTGCAGTCCCGAGCTGATGCTGTGTTCCAGGGAAAGAAAATGAACTCACCGGGCACTGAAACTGACAGCACCAGCCCCAACGGCTCTGCCTTGGTGGTACAGCTGCATATTGTGAAATTCTTTCTGAAACAGTTTTGAATTGCAAAATGTGCAGTTTCTTGGAGATCTGTGCCAGGCGAGTTCCCATAGACCTTGGAGAGAAACAAAAGAAAGCTTCTGCCTCACACTGCCTTGGCTCAGAGAACCTGCCCCGCCTAACTCTCTTGGCAGCCCGGTGAGAACAGAAGAGGGCTCTGTGTGCCTGTTCCCTGTCTTGTAAAAGGAGCCTGAGAATCCTCTGTCCCCGTAAGCTTGGGGTCAAAACTCCAATTCCTATTTTGGCCCCTGGGTCTTAAAGGGACACTAACACAAACTGTGTGGAAAAAAATTGGAATAAATTACACATTTTTTGGGTCACTCAGGACAATACTTTTCTATTTTTCACATACTTTAGAAAAGTCATTCCATCTTCTGAATTATGGAGGCTACTAAAAATCTGCCTTTAAGCAATCTGCTAATGTCAGTGCAAAGTTGATTTTAATTATATGAAATTTTAGCTTTCAGAATCCTGCAGGATAAATATCATATATAAAAGAATTTATGAATCTATTAAATGCACATTGTAGGGGGAAAACTTCCTCTTCCTCTTTCCATAGGAGCTTGACTCTTAATGTTACACATTTGTCATACTGCAGTAGGCCCTAAGATTATCCATTAAAAATGGGAGATCACTCTGTCACACTAGTGAGCATAAGGCACATGCCGTAGTTCTAGGTTCACGTTTCCAAACTCACGAAATCTTGTCAGGGTTCTTCATCTTTTCAAGACAGTTAATTTGATATCAAATGTACACAAAAAATTTAGGGGGGAAGTCAGGGAGAAGAATTACCACATAGCAAAGGAAACATATAAAGTTTTACTCATGATTCTTTGCCCACTGCTGTTTTTCTCCATGTCAAAGGAGTTCGCCTGTATTCATCAAATGTACCATTACAAACAATATTTAAAAAATAGTACTGTTCTTAAATATATTCTGTGGTAAAAGCAAATGCTGCTACATTATGTGGCATCCATTAAGAGTTTTAAAACTCATCCATGAAGTTTTTTGTCAAATTTGTGTTACACTGAACATTTGTCCCACATGTGCATATGCATATTTTTAATATGCATTTAAAAATATTCACATAAAACTTTGTGTTGGGGACAAGTTTGAGAGATATCCCTGGGAATCCTGCATTAATCCAACATGGAGGTATTTTTTCATGCCCTGCACAATCAGGAGGAAAACTGCTGTTGCCTCAAAACTGAAGAGTGTGTAAGAGTATATATGGTTTTGAGCTCAATCCAGCAGGATTTATGGGGCAGCAATTGGAAGAATCTTCCTGAGAAGAATTAATTAGATACAAGTGAGTGTCTTTGTTTGAAAGACAGGCGTCTGCTATGGAAGGCAGAAGCCCCCTTTAGAATGGAAGACGCAACCCTCTTCCCTCCGGATTATTATAATTTTGAAATTAAGGGGCTTTCAGGCAAGGATATGAGAAATAGGAATAACAGTTCTTTACTAATNAAAAACCTTGGATTATATCCAGGTGAGAGCACTCAGTTCCTCCTCCTGGGCGGAGCATCTCACAATGGGGTGGTGAATCGCAAGGCAAGGCATGGATGGACCCATTAACAGAAGATAGTCCAGAGCCCGTTATCTATGAGTCATGCGGCAAGGCACTGATGGGCCCATTAACAGAAGATAGTCCGGAGGGAGGAGGCAAGGAAACACTGCCCTACCTGGTTTCAACAGCTCATGAAGATGGTAATAGAATACACTGCAACCCAGGACAGTGGGGCATGTTTAAGCTCAAAATCGAAAGTATATACTACCCTTTACATAGGGTACATACATACCCTTTGCCCTATACAAAGGCAAGCTATATCTTCTACAGCAGCCTGGAAGCATCAGCAACAAAATTTATTTCATTTTGTCTTGGTTTTGGTTTAGGTATCTTTGCCATATACCTTTCAAGGGCAAATAATGTTGTTTTGGTTTTCTTTTGTGATAGGTGGTCTCTCTTCAGAGCTTTCCAGCGCCTCCCCTCAAATGACATTTTAAAAATTGAGATGGTTAGCTGAGACCACATGGATTAACTTTTCTACCTAGTTCTCCTCAGTACTGCCAGCCATCATTGTCCCAAAGAGGAATGTACTGGGCCAAATATGTTCACTAGAGTATTCCATCTGCAAAAGGCAAGGAATCTCCTATCTACTTCTTTTTTGGAACTATGCTGCAGGCCCAGTCTTCAAAGAGGACTCAACGTGGTCATATTAGGTCATAACCAAGAATTTAGGAGAGTGATACTTACGTATTTATAAAACTATCTATAAAAAGAAACAACCTACAAAATCTAACCTGGAAATTTTTTTTCCAATTTTTTAACCCCAGAATGGTTAGACTCCAGAATATGTACTTGTGAAAATTTCAAGGTGTAAAAAATTAGCAGTTTCAGGTAAGCACACATTTGATAATTTAATTTATTTTGCCTTTGCTTATGATTTTTGGCAAGGGGCAAGAATACAAGAAAAAAGGGTGGGGAAAATCCTGCCAAAATGACAAGTGGCAGCATGGCTTGCAATTCAGTGTGTTTAACACTTATACAGGACTTGAAGAAAAGCACTTTAAAAGAAAGAAGATGATTCTGGCAGAGGTAGATACACAATGGCAGACAGAACTGCTGGATGTGCAACAGTTTTCCAAACACAATATTGTGATAAGTACATTTTAACAGTAATAGGCATCTTACCCAGTCATGCCTGGGCCACTGCAAAAGGCAAACCAGGGGCTGTTTAGCAAGGGGCACAAGCCTCAGAAATTACAGACTGACTGCGGAACTGAATTTTTAAACCAGCCTTTAAAAAGTGGTTTAAAAGGTTTTAAAACAGTGTAGTGTTCACCATTTTCTTCTTGATAATGAAGTAAAAAATTCTGTCATAGATCATTTTAATAGAATGCTCCAAACCAAAATTTTACAGCACACACTGATATGTTGTCAGAATTTATGAAGATCTATATGCATAGCTTCTGCAGAACTATCAGGTCTGGACTTGTGCCCGTGAACACTTTAAATTATGCAAGAGTTTGAAGAACAATATATGAGGGCATATTTAAAATTAAAGAATTTGCACCTCTGCTTGTAAAGGGTGCAGGGTGTCTAGAACAAAAGAGGGATTTGAGAAAGGTTGCAAGAACATGTTTAAAGATGAGATTTTTATGGTAGTTGGAATAATGAGAAAGGGACACGTACCTATGTACCACTTAAATAGCCTGTGATCACAAAGCAATAGAGGAGATATTTTACCCTAAAGAATGTTAAAAGCTAGTCCCAATAGTGACAGAATCTACAAAATTGAGATCATCACTGCAAAAGGGAAAAGAAGAAAAAGCTGCTAGTTACTATGACTGGCTGGCCCCAGAGGGGTGCCAGTAGTTTAATTCTCCCACTGTGGGTTGTCAGAACTAAGCATTGTCTAAACCCCCCTTACCCAAACCATTCAGCACTACTTCCTTGTGCTGCCTGACCGGGTCTTTATAGAACAACCCCAGAGATATGTGTGTGGACAACATGTCGCAGCTGTAGTTGAGAATCAACTCAATGAAGGTACAGTAGCATAGCAGCAGTTGTTCGGGATTATCAGCAGATCCCTCAGCATAATATCCATCTGGCTGATCCATCTGGGATTAATTAATTAATTAATTACGAGCAGGTAATTAATGAGACCCACGCCCTCACCAAATCTGAAGTTGGACCTCTTAGCTTTTACAGTCTTGCAGAGTATTGTTCCTATTTATGTATTCTTCATCATTCCCAGCTTCTTCACTGCTGTGGTACTGCCGGCTAAAGTACCGGGCACCCACCCGGACCGGAGAGAAGCTGTCCGGACCACTCGGAGGTGTGGGAGGGCTGGCAAAATTCCAGCAGGGGTTTGCCCAATCCACCGATGGTATAGGTGTGCTGAGGAAGGAGAGATGAGGCGGAGGGGCTTCTTGAGATGGTGCGGGATTTATTATGGCCCTGGGATCATGCCAGGAGAAGTGAGACAATGTGTTTCACACTCACAGTTATACCCCTGTGAGTGGGTGGGGGAAGATACAGAACACCCAATGGTGCAGGGACGCGGGGTTTGAGTTTGGCGGGTTGGGAGTACAGAGCCAATGGAGGGCATCGTGGGAGGGGAGAAACACTGCGGGGGCGGGAGAGGAGGAGACGGCCATGCCCTGTTTGTAGTGAGCGCACTGTAACACTTCACCATTCCCAGAAGTGCAGAGAGTACAAAAGTGGAAAGTGGAGGCATCTCAATAAACAGGGTTTTCTCAGTGCTGGTCTCTGTTGGAGATGCTTCAAACAAACCCAGCTTGTATCTGGTACATTCTTCTGAGAAGCCATGAACCAAAGCTGTCCTTTAAAAAATATATTTCTGTTTCTTTTCTAGAGGTAGAAAGGGATCTCTTACTGTGGTTTTCAGTCTCTTTTGTGCTGTTTGATCTGACTTATTTTTATTTTTCTTCTTGTCATGGTCAGACTGCTTTACAGTGCCCAACCTTGCTTTTTCTTTTAAGGAGCTGGAGCAGACATTTCCTCTGGAGGCATGACACAATTCTCTTTCTTTTAAGCCTTTTTCTGTGAATATAAGTAAGACCTGACCTCTCCTGATTTCAAGGTGTTTCCAAGGCTGACAACCTTGAAAACATGTCCAAACAATTGTTTTTGCGACAACCTCGAAAACATGTCCAAACAATTGTTTTGCGACATCTTGAGTGTTGCTTCTAATGCATGGCTTAGCAATTTCTGAGAACCTTTTTAAAAGCAGGACAGCCTTTCTAAACAGGATTTGAAACATACCTCTGACAACTGCACCATGCATCACAGGAACACCTTAAAACCACAGAGCCCATTGCTGGCCTGGGTTCTGTAATAATTCACATACAATTAGTCACAATGCCGTACTTGTCCATCTTTTAGAAGCACAGGATCAGTCTTTAGTCAAGAAAGCAATTCAGAAGAACAGTTTCACTAAACTCTCTGTAGAGCTCAGAAGGAAAAAGAAATTGTATAATCTCTGGAAGCAAGGTCAGGCTTTGCAAGAAGGTTGTAGAGCTGTGTTTTTTGCATGCAGGTAGAAGACATCTAAGATCAAAGTTCAATTATGGTTGAAAATGGCCAGTGTTGTATCAGATAGCAAGAAAGTGTTTTTTAAGAATGCTATCAGCAAGAGGAGATCTAGGAAAAACACTGAGCCAATAGTTATTGAAGATGGTCACCTGAGTAATAAGGACGAAGAAGAAGCAGTGGCATTCAATGCTTTTTTTGCTTCAGTCTAAAAATACTGGGAGACCTTTGGCTTCCCAGTCCCCTGAGCTGGAGGACCATGAGTATGGGAACAGTGACTTTCCATTTGTGGACACTGAAATTGTAAGGCACTAGCCATATCAGCTGAATGTTCATATGTCCGTGGTGCCTGATGAAATTCATCCCAGACTGCTGTAGGAGCTAGCAGATGTTATGGCAGAATCCTTCTCAATCATCTAGCAAAGGTCTTGAGAATCTGGGGACATTCTCACTCACAGGAACCTCATCAGTGTTATCCAAATTTATGAGTTTGAAGGGAGACCCAGGAAACTACAGATGTGTTAGTTTAACCTTAGAACCTGGGGAAAATTTGGAGAAAATCATGCTGCTTCATGTTGAAAGACATTTAAAGAATGATTATCAGATACAGTCAACATGGGTTCACAAAGGGAAAGTCCTGTTGGCTTACCTTTCATGATGACATCACCTACCTAGTGGATGAAGGCAAGGTGGTGGATGTATTTTTTTCTGGATTTTATAAAGGCTTTTGATATTCTCCTTCCCAGCATCCTTCAGGACATGCTGTCTAACCATGGGATGAGTGGGTTCGTGGTGCACTGGGTAAAGAACTGGCTGAAGGACAGAGCTCAAAGGCTTGCAGTGAAAGAGCTACATCCGGCTGGTGGCTGGTCACCAGTGGTGTTCCTCAGGGCTCCATTCTAGGCCCACTTCTGTTCAATACATTTCTCAGTGATCTGGATGGAGGAGTTGAATGCACTGTTACCACATTTGCTGATGATACCAAACTGGGAGGTGATGCTGACTCTCCTGTGGTACAAGATGCCTTGCAGAGGGAACTTGATAGCTTAGAGCATTGGGCAATGATTAATGGGCTTAAATTTAAAAAGCCCAAATGCTGGGTTCTGTACCTGGGATGGAATAACCCCTGACACAAGTGTAAATAAGATAGAGTGGCTCTCCTGAGGTGACAGCAGGAAGTGGGATGATGTGAACCGAATGAGTGAGTTACTGTCTTTTTTTGGCCATATAGAATGCTCAAAAGGTAGTAGACAGACATTAAACACCCTGAGCCTCATCAGGCTCCATCTAATACAGAGGCTACATTGTTTTCTTTTTATGGCAGAGTGAGTAAATTGCAGGGACAATCTGTCTTTGGTGTGGGGTAATTTTTGCATTCATCAACTCCCCTTTTTTTTGCTTTCTTTTTGCTTTTCCTGGCTCTTTTCCCTTTCCCCTCCCTCCCCTGTCATTTTTCTTTCCCTTTCTTCCTTTTTCCCTTTTCCCTCCCTTTCTACCTTTTCTCCCCCTTTCCACCTCTTCTTCCCTACAGGTCTATTGTTTTTCATTCTGCCTTGATTTAAGGTGTAGGACTGCAAATGATTATGGGTAATATTCCCAAGATAGCCATATTTGCAACTGGTGGGCCTTTGAATAAATGACTACCAACTTTATTGCTGCAGAATGAAAACAAAACCTAACATTTCCCTTCTTTTTAATGAGGCATTTATATAATGGGAATGCAATATTGGGCTCTCAATCCACATTCAGTTATTTGAAAACACTTGTCCAATTCGACAAGAGCAACAACGACAACAGATTAATGCTAGAGCAGTTTCCGCTGAAATGAGGAGAGGAGTGGATACATTTGAAATTCGGACCTTTTAGGAAGGCACAAAAGAATATTTTTAAACCTAATTGGTTACAAAAAGCCATGGACATTATAGGTGTTACATATACAAAAAAATCCCTTAGTGGGGAATATCCAATACAAACACCTTTCTTCCCTTATAAAAATTCCAGAGATTATTTTAAAGTTTATATCTGTGTGTATTGGTTTTGCATGGCTGGGTTTTTGGTAGCAGGGCTGCCACAGAGGTGGCTTCTGTGAGAAGCTGCTAGAAGCTTCCACCATGTTCAGCAGAGCCAATCCATGATGACTGCAGAGATGTACATGGCCAAGGTTGGGCCACATAGAAATGGTGGTAACACCTCTGTGATAACATATGTAAGAGGAAGTCAAAACAAAGGTTGTGGAGCAGTTTTAATTCCAGCCAGAGATGATCAGGGTGAGAACATGTGAGCTAAACAACTCTGCAGACACCTAGGTCAATGAAGAAGGAGGAGGAGGTGCTCCAGGCACCAGAGCTGAGATTCCCCTGCTGCCTGTGGTGCAGACCGTGGAGAAGCAGCTGTGCCGCTGCAGCCCATGGAGGATCACAGTGTAGTAGAGATCCACCTGCAGTCCATAGAGGAGCCCATGCCAGAGCAGGTGGATGTCTGGGGGGAGGCTGTGATCCTGTGGGAGACCCATGGAGACAGGTCCCTGCTCCCAGGCTGGAGCAGCCTGTCCTTGAAGGACTGCACCCTGTGGAAGACTGATCCACACTGCAGCAGTTCTGGGAGGACTGCTGCTCATGGGATTGGACTCATATTGCAGCAGTTCACAGGGAGCTGCTGCTCCTGAGATGGAGCCCCACCAGAGAAGTTTGTGGAGAACTGTCTCCCGTGGGAGGGACCCCATGGTGCAGCAGGGGAAGGACTCCTCTCCCTTAGCAGTGGGAGAAGCCATGGGTGATGAACTGACCATAACCCCCATTCCCTGTCTTGTGCCACTGGGGTAGGAAGTAGAGCTGGGAAGGAGGGAGGGGTGTGGGGAGAAGGTGTTTTAAGGGCTTATTTTACTTCTCATTATCCTGCTCTGATTTTGCTGGCAATAAATTCACCTTATATCTCTAAGTTGAGCCTGCTTTGTCCTTGATGGTATTTAATTAGTGAGCGATCTCTCCTGGTCCTTATCTCAACTCACGAACCCTTTGTTAAATTTTGTCTCCTCTGTCCAGCTGCATCAGAGTGAACAGCTTTAGTGGATGCCTGGCATCTGGTCAGTGTCAACCCATGACACTGTGATATATTTTTAATTTGAGCTAGTGTTCAGGAGCTGTTACAGAATGTATGCACGGAATTTTCTAAAACCCCACAACTTGTTGAGTCTGCAGTCCCAAACCAGGACAGACTTACATGCATATAAGTTACATCCTCAGTTTCTTACTTTGCCTTGGAGTTAAATATTAGCAGTTTACAATTAATAGGGATGTTAGAAAATGAAAGTGTTGTTTTCACTATATTCTGGTTGCTCTCTATCTGAATAGAAAGGAAACTCCATTGTAATATTAGTTCCAATGCTTCTTATATTTTGCTTATTTTTCATTCTTTGGATTAGTTGACTGTTCTTGTTGAATATACAATTATGTGTGATTTTTCAACATAATGGAAAGTAAGTAGTCATCCTCAGATGTAAGACTGACATTTGGTAAGGTGCTATTAAGCTACCTCGGAGCTGCTCTTTGAAAAACTTGGATATTGCTTTCCATGGACAAGTTGCATTTTGCATTTCTATGAAAAATCTGTTTACTACTTGAACCTGCATAAGATTAATTGTTAATTGTAAACAAAACTTGTGTCAATCATGCAAGGAGCTTTTATACTAATGTTTTTATATCATGGACTTTGGCAGCAGAGTTAGGATTTTAGTGGTTCACAGGTAACTTTTCAGTTAAAACATACCAGGCATTTTGCAAAGCAATTTCCAATACTGAATATTTGGAAAGCAACCTGGTTTCAAGAATTTACCCTTTAGGTGATGTGTCTTGATCTTCCTACTTTTTCGATATAATAAATAGTGACCTTATTTTCAGAAAGATATTTGATGTAGACCACTTCTCTTAAAAAACTGAGTTAAAATACTGACCTCCCTTCCCTCCTGTGAGTTTTCCTTAAAAAACAAGTGGAGTGCTGGCTTTATTGCTTTTCTTCATGATACCATGAATGCTGGTATATATTTGATGTAGTGCACATTTGAAATGGCATATATTAAATGTATTACTTCCTCTGGCTAGTGCAGATGTGGCTGCCTGCTCTAGGGCCACTGCCTACTTTGTGTTGTCCACTGTTAAGGTATATTGACACAAATCTAGCCCCTCTTTTCTAAGCCTATCCCACCTTCTCATCTTCTTTAGCACTTTATTCTGGCTTTTGAAATTTCAGATTTTTTAGGAGATTTTGAAGACTCCTGTATTCTTATAAAAGCAATTCTAACAACTTGAGCTTTTAAAATTCTTCACTATTTAAAAACATATTTTCTTTAGAATAGATAGAGGTTTTCTAACGATGTTTATCGAAAACTTACAGAGAAGTGGTTGTCATCTGTCTTTATTAATACGATACTATTAATATTAATACAATAATACTGTTCTGCTTTGATGAAGAAAACTTGATAAAATTAGATATTCCTATAAAAGATTGGGCGCACACAATACCCTCAATTTCTTTTTTGTTTAGAATGTAGAATAGTGTGCGGTTTAGTTTAGCAAATATTTTCTGATTTTGTGGAGCTGGCACTGGACTAAATGAGTGGAAGCTTGCTAAGAAAGTTTGTCTTAGCAAGTTGTCTGTGCCTGTCTTCCATTAGAAAGTTTGTCAAGCTCTTTTGTTTCTGTTTTAAATCACAAGTGGGATGAATTTTTTTCTTTCACTTACAAACTCAGAAGAAAGGTAGTTTTATTGCTTATGAAAAAAAGTATATATAATTCCATTCTAACCCACCCCCGGTTTTACATAACCATATTCCATCTAAATGGTGTTTCTTTACAGATCTTGTTTCACCATTCAAATTTCTTGTATGTTTGAGTATTGTTTACTGCATAAGTCCATTTTAAAATCCCATATTCTTTAACATAATATATATCTGCTTGTTAAATGGAGCACTATACAGAATGTGGCTTGCTTGATTTAATTGAAGGTTTTTGTGATGATTTTTTTATGGTGGATCCTGTCGTGATCCACTGTGTAAAAGCAAATGTCACTGTCTAAACAGAAATGAGAGGTAAAATAATGTATTTTCAAGTTTTGAAATTAACCAAATGGATGAAGCATGCACGCATGTTTCAAGTGTGACTGCAGCAAGGATCATAAATTTGGTCTCCCCTGCATACTTTTCATATTGTTGCAAGCAGGTTGTTGAGTCAAAGCTCTGTCCAGGTCATAGTAAATTTTCATGCTGAATTTGACCACTATTTAATTACAGGCTCGAGAATTATTCTTGGGGTCTGTATTTTTTAAAAAATCTGATTATGAATCAATGCTTGAGAATGAATGCAGTACAATTTAAAATTAATGTCTGGTGGACTATAGCAATGTGACATGACTTGATGCTTTGATAATGGATGTAAGAAAATTCTCTGCAGAAAGAAAGCAGCCACAGTTTAAACACTCCTGTAGTAATTAGAAATAAACTGAGATGTTACTAGACGATTAAATAATGGAATTAATAAGACACTATAGCTTACACAAATGATTGAAAGTAAGGGCAAATTGCTCCAAAAACTGCAAAATCATTACATCCTAAGTAATCTTTATGAATTAGTTTTGAGTCAAGACATATTAAATAGAAAACTGTAAAAAAGACATATATTCCCCAACTTACACACACAAGGGTGAATTTGTATTTTTCCCCTAGGAAAAAAGGAACGAAGAATCAACTTTCTTAGCTGGACCTGATTTCTGCTCCTGCAAGCACTTATGCACTTTAGGAGTGATACAAGAGGAACTAAAAAGTTTCTTTTAATATTTACATTGAAGAATGTACTTGGAATTGGGTGAATAACAACATGCTGCGACTTCAATGTAATTTTTTTTCTAATTGAAAACCATAATCAAGATTTTAAAGAGTGCAAAAAGGTGAAGAACTGGTATTTTGGAGTTCAACATACGAGGACATGAGAGCCTAATGGAAATCAAGAGTCTTCACTTGGGAGACATGAACCGTGCAGTCTAAAATGCAAAGCCGCAATAGCAACTTTGTGCTAACAGTGCCTTAACCTTTTGGAGTTCAGCTGTCTCAGAACAGAAAACAAGGCACCAGGAGACCAGCTACATTATTTAGAGGTAGGCCTCATGTTATTGAACACAATGTGTCAAACTGTCTGTCATTTCAGAAGAGTAACTTATTTTGCACAATGGATTTCAATTTTTTTTTAAATTTTATTTTGTATATCAGTGAGAATGAGCCGTACATGGCTCTGTACATTTTCAGTTGTGTTATTGGCTATTTTTATCTAAACAAGTTCTTGCTTGCCTATGTCTGGATAAATCATCATATCACTTACTTGACCATTGCTTTCAGAACTCTAGCTTCAATTTATTGGAAAAAATGTAGCATACCATATGCAAGTCTAACTCAGAAGAGTCTTTTCTAGTTGTACGTACTCTGTGTAGCTTCCAGCTAGAAAAATAAGATTTTCCTGTATCAAAGGATTGTTTTGTATTTCACATGCTACTCTGTATGAAGATTACATTCAAGTATGCTGGCCATGAGTTATAGGTCTTCCCATAATCACTTTTGGTCTCATGTCAGTGGGATGGAGAAAGGAATTCACCAGAGCCTTTTCAGAGAAATAGCTGATTTCCCCACTTGCTGTTTCTCAGGAGAGTGAACACTTTATTAAGTTTCTTTTGGTCAGTGAAATGGAAAATGAATTGTTCTCATGGTGCTAATTATGTTTTATACATCTATTTTTTGTATTAGATACTTGGGTATCTCAGGTGATAGGTAAGAAGATAGTCTTTTCATTTTGTATAATGACTTCACATCTGGTCTGTTACTGAGAGTGTTTTAGTGGGAACAGATACAAAACTACTGCTAAATAAACGGAGTTATTTTTATCTCCATTACAGAATTTTAAATGCTGAAGTACTAGGGAATGGTTTAGCATTTGATAGATATGAGATATTGTCTTCCTCTAAAATGGGAACCAATTTATTTCAGTAATACTTCTCGAGAGGGATTAATGTCATTTGAATTCCCTTTATACGATGTTTGACCTCTGCATTTATGTCAGCTTCATTAGACTCCTTGAGGAAGAAGGCAATCTTGGCTGAACAGGGTTCTTCTCCTGGAAATAACATGGAAAAGGAAGGTGTATGCCCAGTGGAAGGAGGGTCGAGTGGCCTGGGAAGAATACAGAGATACTGCTTGCCACTGTAGGGAGAAAATTCATGCGGCCAAGGCGCAACTGTGGCTGAGGCTGGCCAGAACTGCAGGGGACAATAAAAAGAGTTTTTTCAACAATGTTGATGGCAACAGGCAGTGTAAAAATGACATCAGCCCCTTACAGGATGAGGATGGTCACCTCACACAGGGATACAGACAAGGCAGGGATGTTTAATGTATTCTTTGGCTCGCTCTTCAACATGGATGATGGACCAAGGGGGTTTCAGTGCCCTGAGCTGGAGGACCATGACTGTGAAAATGATCAACCACCAGCTGACCCTGAAATTGTGTGAGATTTGCTGCTTCAGCTGGATCCCTACAAATCTATGGTGCCTGATGGGATTAATCTAAGAATCTTCAAAGAGCTAGCTAATATCATTGCAAAACCTCTCTTGATTTTTGAGCGATCTTGGGAATCTGGATAGGTCGCAGCTGACTGGAAGCTGGTTAATGTTGTCCCAGTTTTCAAGAAGGGCAAGAAGGAGGACCCCAGAAACTACAGGCCTGTTAGTCTCACTTCAATACCTGGTTATGTGCCTCACTTATGGAGAAAATTATTCTGGGAGGTATTGAAAACCACCTGAAAGACGATGCAGTCATTGGTCACAGCCAGCATGGCTTCATGAGAGGAAAGTCCTGCTTGTCAAGCCTGATTTCCTTTCATGACAAGGAACTAACAGATACCAACTACTGATCAAGGCAAGCCAGGTGATGTAATTTTTTTGGATTTCAGTAAAGCTCTCAACACTGCCTCTCACAGTATCCTCCTGGACAAATTGTCCAGCCTACAGCTGGTTAAACACATCGTGGGATGGGTAAGAAACTGGCTCACAGGTTGGTGACAGCTGGTCCAGACTGGTGAGCTGTCGCTAGTGGGGTTCCACAGGGCTCTATCCTTGGCCCTGTGCTCTTCAGCATCTTCATTAATGACCTGGATGCAGGACTGGAAGGGTCACTAAGCAAGTTTGCAGATGATACTAAATTGGGAGGAAATGTTGACTCCCTTGAAGGCAGGTAGGCCCTGCAGAGAGACCTTGACAAATTAGAGAACTGGGCAATTATCAAGCAAATGAAGTTCAAAAACGGAACGTGCCGGATTCTGCACCTGGGATGAGGCAATCCTGGATGTATAGACAGACAGATGAATGAGATGCTGGAAAGCAGTGCCGTGGAAAGGGACCTGGAAGTCCTGGTTGACAGAAAGTTGAACATGAGTCAGCGGTGCACGGGCGGGCAGGCAGGAGGGCCAGCCATGTCCTGGGGTGCATCAGGCACAGCATTGCCAGCTGGGCAAGGGAGAGGATTGTCCTGCTCTGCTCTGCACTGGGGCAACCTCACCTTGAGTACTGTGTGCAGTTTTGGTCACAGCAATATAAGAAAGATATAAAGCTGTTAGAGAGTGTCCGAAGGAGGGCTATGAAGATGGTGAGGGGCCTTGAGGGGAAGCAATATGAAGAGTGGCTGAGGTCATTTGGTCTGTTCAACCTGGAGAAGAGGAGACTGAGGCTACAATTCAGCTTCCTCATGAAGAGAAGAGGAGGGGTAGACACTGATCTCTTCTCTGTAGTGACCAGTGGAAGTTGTGTCAGGGGAGGATTAAGCCGGCTATTGAAAAAGGGTCCTCCAACTAGAGAGTGGTTGAGCAGTGGAGAACTGATCACAGCCCTAAGCCTGATAGAATTCAGGAAGCGTGTTTGGACAATACTCTCAGACATATGGTGTGACTCCTGGGGAAGATGCTGTGCAGGACCAGGACTTGGACTTGATGATCCTTGTGGGTCCCTTCCAGCTGAAGTTATTTGGTGATTCTGTAGTGATAAAGTAGGCAAATAGAAGAGAATAGGCCCTTGAGCTATTCTAGGTGTCTTATTTTCGGAGGAAGGGAGCTCCACGATTGACGTATTTCTTCCGTATTCTTCATGAATATGGAGGGAATACAAGGGATCTATAAAGGGCCAATCAAAGAAAATTAGCCCAGCTAATTTGCACTTTATTAACTGGAAAAAGAAGGAGAAGTAGAACTTTTGATAGCATCTTTGCAGCAAGGCCACTGATTTTAGCATTGCTAGAATACTGTTGTTGCATTAATCACACTTGCCATTCACCACATTAAAAACTAGTTTTCTAGTTTTTAAAGGCCCTTTCTTGGGGAGCTCTATTTGATGCTGAATACAGACATATGCATCATTTTCCCAAAGAATCAGAAAGGTTCAAGAAACAAGGAGAGATGGTACCGAAATGCTGTCTCAAACTATGTTGCTAAAAGAAAACATAAAATATTATGGGTAAATGTTACTTGCTATTTTTTCTGTAATGTGAATATTATAATCACTAGGGTTTGCTTTTACTCTTCTTTTTGTCTAATTTGAAATCGTAATTGGTTTTGACATTATTTTCATCCATGTATCTAATCTTAGCCCTGGTAAGACATCAGCAGACAAAAGCTTGAGTGCATAGAGAGTGAACTTCTTTCAGAGTTAAGATGATCTATCCAGTTGATACTAGGGTTTTGAAAATGTATGGATGTCTATGGAGTTGTAGATATTGTATAAGCCAACTGCCATATTTAGAGACATAGTTTCCCTACTTTCCTATAAGGCATGTGCAATGAATTAATACCAGGCAAATAGATTGTATTATTTTGGCCATGAGTTATTTAGGACTAAAACAGTAAGGCAATAGTATGAGAGAGACCAATTTGGAAATATTTAAGGAGCTAGCAGCAACAATATCAAGCCCGTGTCAACATGATTTGAAGAAAGGTTTTTGTGCTTGATTTCTTACCTGTTTTTTCCCCAAATCTGTTTGTTTGCTAAATAAAAAATAATTGGCCATCCCAAGACACCTCGCAGCATGTATCTCTGTAGACCACCATTTACTGCAACGCTTCTAAATCAGCAATTCAAGATTAAAAGCATTGTGACATAAGAGAAAGAAAGAAGTTTATTTCTCACTGGGATTCCAGTACATTTCCTCAGTAAGCATTCTACTCTAAGAGAATGCTGAGGAAACTTGTGGAAATCAATAAGAATCTTCATACTTCACTGACCTTTTTGAACAAATGTGGGAAAGTTAATTACTGGTCCTCTCATGCTGGCCTCTGTTACCATGAGGTAAAACCTAGCACATGCTGCCTCTTTTCTCCATACAAACAGTGAGAAAGTAGTCAAATAGATGTTCAAAGAAGTGCTGGAGAATCTGTGGAGTCTAAGCGTGTGATAACACACAAACACTTTAGGACAAATCGAACAGAATATTTACTAATGTGATTATAGTGAGAGAATATTTGGATATCTTCCCCTCTGCTCCCCTGGTACCTCCCAAGCAATTTGAAAGACCCAGCCTATATGTTGTTTCCAAAAAAATAAAGATGTGAAGAAAATAATTAAGTCCATCTCTGGGAAGGATGAACTCCTTAAGTAGCTTGCTAACTTCTGCAATTTAAGAAGTCAAACAGAAATAATGATGTGACAGTAGGGAGAGATGGCTCTTGATGGAGCCTATAGGAGTGACATCCCAAGTATTATCTTAGCTCAGAAGTGGACAATTGGAAAGAATCACAGACTCAGCTTTTTGTCAGAAGGAATATTCTTCTAACAGATGCGTTTCCTAGCTAGACTGTTCAAGTCATAAATATTAATAATTTTACCATGAGAGAAGAGAGATATAGAAATAACATGGAGAAGGAAAGATGGACAGGAAGAGAAAAATAAGTAAAAACACACAAAGGAAATGTGTAAAGGAAGTAAAATAAACAACAAAAGCCAGAAAGGGCTAAGAAAAGAAACACAAAATAGGACTAGGTCCTCTGGATTACACATGGTCAAGGAATTGAATTGTGTTAAGCTGAAGAAGGAGGTCAGTGCTTTCTCTTTTCACTGTCTGAGTTGTTTGGGCTGTGCTTTGCTCAGCGCTCCAGGGCTAGATCATGGTGGTGAGAGCTTCTATTTCAAGTTGCAAAGCCAGAGAAGAAATTCATACAATACACCACTCTTTGCTCTTTTATAACATTTTGTACTTTATTTTGTTTGATTTTACTAATCCATTTAGTTACTGACAAACAATCTCTAAATACCTTTTCTGTCTTCTGAAATAGCATGGTGAAGGTAATTACCACAGAGGACCTTTTGCTTCTCTGTTGTTAATGCGTGTTTGTATCAGAGCTCAAATCCTATTTTGTATCAGACAACTTTCCAAATTGATGCTTTTCTTTCTATACTGCTGCTGGGGTAGGAGCAGCACAAAGTCAATTTGACCAGATTCCCTCTTCTGATCTGAAAGCCAAGTTGCACCTTCTAGGAATGGGTTTGAATCCTTGGTGGCATGCTAGTCTGACAAAAAGTAGTTGCTGAACTAATATTGGATATGGTTAAAGAAATTGCAGGATGAGGTGTGTTAGGTATTTTTGCTTCAGTGTGCTTGATTTTGGTTCTTGCTCTGATGAATAGCAATGTAACTACCTAAGTTCACTTCTATTATCTTGCTATCACCCAAAATAAGAACAAATGTTTTTCACATCTCAGAGTCTTTGTTGTTTTGTTGGGTTTTGTTTTGCTTTTGTTTTTGTTTCACAAACCATTTTATACCTGCTGGAGAATGTCATGGTTTGAAGAAAAATAATTTGCACTTGACACTTCCTCTCAAATCCCCTATGCTATTTTCCAGCCTTATGCATTCAAAATGTCGTAAAAAGAACGGGGGAACCTGAAGGGTTTTGTATCAAATCAACATGAAACACTTTCAAATATATTATCATTATCAAATATAAATATTATTATACTATTAGCATTAATATGAAATATATGCTATGACTAGCTATTTATTATTAAAATAAATTCCCAGTGAAACAAGGGACTTTGCAGCATTTTCATGTAATTTGTATCTGGTTGTATAAGAGGATGGTATTCATTATTTGTCCCGGTTTGAGACAAATTTGAAGGAAAATATCGTCTGATAGAAGGCAGGTTTCAACCATCCCTCCCCCATGAGGTTCGCGAAAAAACTCCTTGCAGGAAAAGTGAAAAAAACCCCATTTATTTAACAAACACAGTGCACACAGGCACGGGGGAAAAAACCAAAAGAATAATGGGAAATAATAAAACCTCTCACTGTGGAGAGAAACCTGGGAAGATTTTAGAGTCCTTTCTGTGGGTGTGGTCTCTCTCCTCCTCTTCGGAACTGGGTTTTCGGTGTAGGCCCCTCCAGGCCAGAGATGTAAGGTCTCCCGGGTATGTTCTGGTGTTGCCAAACAGTTCCAGAAGAGAAGAATGAAAAAGCTGAAGTCCTAGGAAAAAAAAAGTTTAACTCTCTGTCTCTCTCCGGAGAAACAGAGTCAAAAGCTGGCTGAAAAGCAGAAAGGGTGCTTTGTCTGCTCTTGCACGCAGAGGAGTAGTTCTTGGAGCACAACCTGCTTTGAAAAGTTTGTCTGGCTTTTTTTCTTTCTCTTGCATCCAGTTTTAAAGGTACAGAAAGGCACAGGATTCATTTTTGGGCAATAGGAGATAAAACACCATAAAGTCACCCCAAGACATTAACACAGAAAACTACTTTTCCATAGCTTGATCGATGGAATTAATTTACTGCCTTCTTGGTTACAATGAAAATAATTTATAGATTAGGTGGAATGGAATGGAAAAATAATTTGATCTACTTGTAAGGTAACTGCATTTTGTTGCTGTTTTGAAGTTTACGCTTCATTAAAGAGGGTTTTTGAGATTTTAGGAATATGGTGCTTTGGGGGGGAAGAGTCTGAGCTTCTTAAGATTGTACTTCAAAAGTCTTGTATTTCAAGTTGCAGTTATAACCATATGCATATCTTAATTTTTAAATTTTTAAATTTTTATGTGCTGTTAAACGGAAGTTTTATTACTTGCTATCTTTGTGGAGAAAAATGGTACATTGAGAATTCTTGAATATTTTTACTCCTTTTTTTCTCTCTTTTTCAGCCAAATTTTTTTGAATTCCCCCCTTTTTTTAACAACATTGACATTGGTAGAAAAAATTGTACTTAAATATGCTAGAAAAAAATATTTAAGCATCATGTTTTGAGACATGATTCCTGCACTAATCCTGGAAATCCATGCAACAGCATCAATTGTATTTTACTGTGACACAGTAGAGAGAGAAGCATTAGGTTTCTATCTTTTAATTAAAAGCCACTAACCGCTCTGTTTACAATCTCCATTTGCCAAATCTGGTTCCCTTCTGTGCTGCCTTTGGCTTTTGTTGCTATGAGGGAAATCCAGCAGCACAATATTTAGAATGTGTTGTGATGGGGAAGATTTGTATTAGTAATCTTGTTTCTGGCTTGCCAAGAGAAGAATTAAGATCTAATAATTGAATACATGTAATGAAAAATATCTGCAAAACACTGTTATGAAGTTTCACTTGCTAGGACTTCAAAATTTTGTTCTTTGTCTCTATGCTAACACAGTTTTTATTGGTATTCCTCCTATGCCTTTCCAAAGAGAAAAAAGTTGATTTAGGTAAAGGTATGATATATATTCTAGGTATCGTATTTTTTAGGTATACTAAAGTTAAGATAATCTAATAAAGCATAGGGGGATTGAAGGTAATTTTTGTCTTGTTAAGTCCCCTAGGGTAGGGTCATGACAATGGTTCTAATTTTGGAATATATCTGATAGAACATTTCTGAAAAAAGGTGTCACCACTATTTAGGTCCTAATACCTGACTATCTGTGATGTTTCTTCAAATCTGTGCTCATGTAAATACAACTTAAATAAAGAACAAGAGTATCAACATCCGTCAAGAAGTTAAACTGGCCTTTGCCTACTAAAGAAAGCAAATCCCCTTTGCTATTTTCAAAGCTGAAATAAAAAGAAAGCCTTTATCCTGTGGGAATTAACCGCAGGTCACCAAGCCTTTCCCAGTCTGACATTGATCTCAGCACACTTCATATCTACCTGTGAGAAACTTAGTGTTGGCAGAAGCAAGAAATTCAAAACAACAGAAGGAAAAAACAGCAACAAGACTGCAGCTGGTGTTTTTCTGAATGCTTAGAATGCTTATGCTATAGATGACTAATAATAATATGTTATCGTTAAATAATAGCCAATGAATCTATTGTAGTAGTTAAGCAACCAATGGAAAAGTAGCAAGAATGATAAACATACAAAAGTGTACATATATGATACTGGCTTTTTGGAATAAACAGTTTTTGCCTGCACTCAGTGCTGGAAGTTGTGTGTGTCGTGTTCACCTCAACAACGACATTATCCCAATGACAAGTAATTTGAACTTGAGGCACTTGCTGTCTAAATTCTTCGAAATAAATTTCCTGTCAAATCCACTCGAACAGAGATTTGCTACACCCTTCATGATCAAAACATTTTTCTTCTTTCATTTCAACTTTTAATTAACCTGAAGTTCTTTACTGGTTGACAGTTCTGAAACTATACACCTAGATTTTCCACTGGTAAATTTTGGACTGATGTCAATTGGTCTCATAAAATTTTTCATGTATCTCATAACATTTTGTAGCCCTTGCTAACTCTGGGCTAAATTTACATCGTCTTTGCAAATGTCAAGAAGCCACATAAACCTCCCACAGATCTGTTTGTTGTAACAACAGTAACCTGAAACCATCAAGTTTTATTTTTCAATGAAAGACATCTTAAGGAAATCAAACAAATGTAGTTCCTGTGTACTGAATTAAATGGTGCTTTTCAGAGAGAAAAATGAAAGGGTACACTTTATTTTCCTTCAATATTTCCTCAGCCATGTGATCGAAATAAAACAGGAGCTGGTTAATAAAGCAAAGGTTCTTTCTTTAGCTTGTAGCAGTAAGCTTTAGGATTCACAAAGTTGTACTTTTCAGTACCTGAAAATGGTCTGCTGGCTCTCTATAGAGATTGCTGTGGTTGACACAATTATATGTCACACTAAAGGAAGATTATCTTCTATTTAAGATCATCTTTCATCCTCCTGCTAGGGCCTGTAAACCACTTTCCTTTTCTCTTCAAATATGCTGTGTTTAGTATGCAACTATTTCAGCAAAAGCACATCTTCAAAAAGAATGGGTATAGAGTGCAACAGAAGGCTTCCTGGACAAGCTGAGGGTAAACATGTTTGGCAGTGAAAACAAGTATGATGAATGATTGACAGAAACTTGCATGAGATTGAGGATGCTAGGGTCAGCAGGCTAGCTCTTTTGGTAAAATATTTAAGGATTTTGCCTTGCTTCTAGATAGAATTTAGAAAAAATAGAAAAAATACAAAAAAAAAAAAAGAAAGAAAAGAGAAAGGTCCCGGAAGCAGCACAAGTGTTTTCTCCCATGATCTTTCTTTACAATGACAGTGATGTTAGAGCTAATGTCTTCCCATGTGTGGACTAGTTATTTTTTATTTATGCTGATTCAGAATAGCATGCAAATGCCACTAAATTATGGAAAACATTATTTCTTATATCCTTTGCAATGTTTCAGAAGCATTTAAAGGTTCCCAATGAAATCAAGATTGTGCATTCAGACCACACCATTGTGAATCAAAACCTGCCCTTGAGAAGTGTTAGCAGACACAGGTCTCTTGTGTCCCAATACAGTGCCCTGGCAAAACTGCCTCTAATTATAATGCACAGAAGTAGTATTGCACTCAATGAAACTTAAATAGAGTTAGCATAATTCACAGCATTGAAGAGATTGGATTCTCATTTTATAAGAACAGGGAAGACAATGGGCATTTCAAAATACAATTTTTTAGCTTTGCCAAGATTAGAATGACCTTGACTCTCAGCCAAGAACATTCCAAGTGACTTAACAGCAGGAGACACATTCAACGTTGAGATCATCTTTGCAATAGGATAACAATTTAATTTCAGTTGTGAAAGTCATCCAACCTTGTTTAAGGACAGTATTAGTGTACAGTATGTTCACATATTTTAATGTCACAGTGTGGAAGACAGGAAAAGGAGCCCAAGAACTAGGATACTAGTTACTTAAAAGTAGTTACTTTTAAAAAATGTTACAAAATGGTGCAATACTATTTCTTACAAAATATTATAATGAAATGTCACAGAGTTCGTAAATGTTATTCTAACTTTAAGGTCTAGCTTTGAATTTCTTCATTTAACTCCATGTTTTTTGCCCACTATATATGGGTGTTCAAACCCATCATACATTTGGAATCAGGAACCATTTTGAGAAGTCAGTCAAGACATTATCAAACTGCCCAGAGTAGTCATATTTGGCTAATTTATGCAGAGAAACTGCATAAAAATGATTTGGGATAATAGTGCAAAAGAAGCAGTCCTACTCTTCTGTTAAATTTCAGTTTTGATCTATTTCGTGATGTGATCATGCATCTTCAGATTGTGCAGACTGGGATCAAGGATATGACAAGCACTAGGGAAGGCACCTTTTTTTTGTACAGTTTCACCACAATGCATGTATGAAAACACGGCTTTAGCTTAAACTTATCAAGGAGGTGGCTGTGCTATGGCACCTTGTTGTGTACTGGAGTGACAGAAGTGTAGGTGTATTTTTCTCTGCCTCTTTGCATGGCTGAGTGAGCTGATTTCTTCAACTGCTTCTCTCACATATGCCCACGGATGCCTCTCAGATCCTGTGGATAGGTGGAAAGGAGACACACCTACTAGAATCCCACTAATCTGTGTGAAATACTTTCCAAGAAAACACTTGTAATTTTTGGAAGGTAACAGAATTGCTTGGGAAAAAAGGAGCAGAGGTAGCAGAAGATTAACAAATCAAAGTTGTGCTACGGATAGCTTTCCTGTTTTCCAGGATTCTAAACAGAACAAGAAAGCTTTACTTTTAATAGATTTTTTAAAACTCATTCAGATAATGTATGCATTGGAAAGCTGAGAGAAAGAGAAATTAGGGACAAAAATGCAATTTCAGTTATATTTAACAGGTCACCGTGACCTCTGTCTTCCCAGCTTCCAAATCTTTCAGTCTTGAGAGTTAAGAGGAAAGCTTTATTTGGATGAATTAGGTGGTGTGATGAATTTTAACAGTGACTTAAGACAAAGAAGAGTCTTTTTGCCACTCTTCTTACTCTCTTCGAATTGCTGAATATAAATATCTTTCTTAAGGGTAGAAAGCAACTGCCCTTTTTTAGATGATGTTGATGAAGAAGAGGTGAACTAGAAGGTCCTCAAAGACTTCACAAATCAAAGAGGATTTTCATGCCAATTGTGGAAGCAGGATTTGGAGAATACTAGCAAGTCAACTCATTGTGGAATCAGGGAGAAGCATGTTTTTTTGTTTTCTAAAAAACCAATCTTGCTAAATCTTGTAATTGAAGAATTAGTATGACTTTTTTCCCCTCTTCTTTTGTTCTGGTTTTGTTTTTGTTTTTGTTTTGTCGAGCTAATTCTGATTTTACAATGACAACAGTTTAGGACTAGTTCTACTACAGTAAAAGGGACTGTGCAGTGAGGAAATATTTTCAGGGAGTTGATAATCCATTGATATTCATATTTAATTCCATGTTCATCTTCTTTCTTGGGGTCTATATCAGTCTGTGCCACTGTGCCATTTCTGAAAGACTAATTGTTTGTAATACTTATTAAAGAAACCTCAGAAAAACTCATTTTACATGACTATTATTATACAGTAATAAAAACACTGAATCTATTTCCTTGAGTTCTTTTTTGGACAAACTTTACATATGGAAATCTCTGTCAGTAAAGTTCAAGCTTTTGTCCTACCTTGATTTTTCTAAGTCTTGTAATTGCAGGCACTGAAGTTCTTTCTACAGGGCAGTGTACAGGCCTAGTGATTCACTGAAGAATTGATAGCTGAATATCTGCAAAGGCCACCACTCACGCTATCTCAGCTTTCTTAATTTTGAAAGTGAAAAGAATTTGTCTCCTGGCTATTAAGTATATACGCTTACTAGAATGACTGTTGCAAGTTCTCCTGGTTCTGGACAGGACAGGCTAATTTTTTTCAGTATCCATGAGGGGGCGTGGCCAGGACCTGGAGATTATTTTGTTTCACTTCATATCATTGCTGGGGGCAGTGGAAAGGGATTCTCTCTTTCTCTTCCAGGGAGAAGGGCTTCCTTCCTGTCAAGAAAACATGGTAGGGGAAGCCATCAAGTATTTGTTTACTGTTGTGGACTGCTAGGATTGGTGGGATTGGGATGACTGAGAGATGTCACATTGAGGACTTATTGCAGAATCAGTCTCATTTTTATTGAAGGATAAAACAGGAGAGATGCTATGAACAGCATCTCTAATATTAAAAGTAGCAACAGTTACAGTAGCAATAGCAGCGGGTGGCAGCAGCGGCTGCAACAGGTGCCGATACAGCAAAAGCAGAGTTCTCCAAGAAACTGCAACCTCACTTTTTTTACTTTTACAAGGCCTTATATACTTTTTCAAGACAATAAGCAAATGCCACAAAGCATGCTAGCATATTTGTACCAATCATCGTTGTACATGATTCTACCACAATGCGTATTTTCTTAACCAATCATCATATTGCTATTAAGGCCTATTGCTCAGGCTTATATTGTTACATCTTAACTTTCTAACAAACTTTATAATAAAGTCTATTGTTAAACTTAAAACTCTTTAGTCTTCTATTTATCATAATTCTTCTTTGCATATAACATGTTTCTACTTACTAAAATATCTTTCTACTTTTATAAAGCATATTTCTTTTAAAACTACAAAACTGCATTCTTGCTTCAAACTACAAAAGCTCACTGTTCTAACTCAGGCAGCCTTTGCCAAGGTCTCAAATTGAAACATATTCATTTCTATCTCTTCAGGCACAATGCTGTTTATGTTCTCTGTCAGCACCTGCGAGCTTTCTGTAACTCCATTTCCTACAGTGGACCTTCTGTGTAAATGCTTTCTTTGTCTTATACCTTTAGTTATTAATATTGCTGTTGTTATTGTTTGTTTTCTTACCTCATTGCTGTTTCCAGTAAACTGCTTTTATCTCAACCTCTGCTCTTTACTTTTGTGCCTCCAACTGGAGGGGGAGAGGAGAACAAGTGGTGGTGTGGTTTTAGCAGGAAAACTAAATTAGAGAATACCATTCCTAAACCACAACACAAGTCAAACTGCATATTATTATTTTTCAGTTGTTTTCAGGTTGTATTTTCCTCCTAAATGCTCACTGCAATATCCTTCTATTCTCTGCATTCCTTTAGGCATTTCTGTTGTTTCAAGCTCAAAGATTGTTGCTTGTGTGAGTACACCTACCAGGGCATGTGAGTACAGTCATAAGGGCATTCTAATGTATATTGTCCTGAGTCCCTTTGCTAGTTGCTATTGTGTGATTGAATACACAATTCTGGCTCCAAAAGTTCCTTTTAGGCCTCTGTAAATACTGAAACAGCCACTGTCAGGAGTCGTTTGTAGAAACAGCGTGCCACTAAAGCTTCTGGCTAAATGGATACTTTAAGTATCAAATTTGGTACTGCGAATGTCTTACAATCTTGCTGAAATACATACACTGTCAGAATAATTTAAATGGATGTTTAGAACTTCCACAACTAGGAATCTGACAATTTGTATGGCACCTTTTCTTTCTCAGAAATTAAAAACTGGTTATTCACAGGAAACAGACTGTTTAGATACCATTTTTTAAAACTCTTTAAACAGATAAAGACCCTCTGTTGACTGCAGACCATCAGGAATAAGTTCCAAGCTAAACAGTGGACCACAGCTTCCGTTTAAAATTCATGTGTTGTTTCCAGGACTTTAGATGCTTGCCAGTGTTTTGATTATCACTGCTGTCATGAGAGGTAAAACTGACACCCACAGGGGCCAGTAGCTATATCCAAAAAGTGCCATTTTCAAGACCTTGCCAGTCCTGAAAACACCGGCTAAGTTACTATGTGACTCTACAGGAATGGAGGCTCTCTCATTGCTTAGTAATATATTTTGTTCAGGTGCCTGAAATATACGTATGCTGCCACCTTGTAGTCAAGGATTCCCAGTGCTTTTGTGACTGACACACTCCATAGTTAAAAGGCTGTACTCTCATGATACTTTTTAGCATTTTGACTTCAACTCTTTTTCTTATTAGTTGATAGCCAAGTTCTGTGGCTTTCTCATACTACCAGCTCTAGGATTATATATCTGGATGTCCTGGTTATTGCTAAAGTAATATTTACCCATAGCTTGAAAAGCAAAATTTGGCTAGCTGAGTCTTGACAGTTATATTCAGTGATAATGATGCAGGACGCACAGGCGAATTGAGACAATCAAACAGGATTCTAAGAGTGAGCTGTTCTAAAATTTGCTGGCAGTTTTCAAGACTTATAAATTTGTGTTGAATTTTTTTTTTTTAATACACGCACTTTTATTTTAATTTTAAGGATTTTTTGAAATGGTGACTGCTTCTGAATGTGTGTCATTTCTTGCCTCACATATCCTAATGAGAAATCTGAATATGTCTTAATTGTCTAGGTGACTCTAGGAACTCATGGTTTGCCTTACAAGTACTCCCGTTTTCTCAGAGAGAAATTATTTGCTACATTAGGAATGTATTGAGAAATCTACTTCCTTTTGTACTCTTTTTAATGTGAAAAAGGTCAGAATAAGGCTACTTGGGGAACTGCAGAATCTGCATGGGCCCAGAGGTATTCAGAAATATCCATTTTCTTTTTTATACTTGCAGAGCACCAGAACAGACTCTGGAAACGGTAAAAAGGTAGTATAAAATATTTTAATATCATGGTGGGTCTTTTATGTGTATTTATAATAAGGAAGTTATTCTGTACTGGAAAAATGTCAAAGCCTGAAAGATGATTAAATTTGGAAACAAATTCATTTGGAAACAAATTCATTCAACCCTCCTAGTAAATTGGGTTATTGGGCAAAATTTCCTACATGAATAATGTAAACCAGCTAGGGGGTAGACTCTGAATTCTTATGGGAATTTACTATTGAAGTGTCATTTTAGCGCCACTTGACTAACTACTATAACAAAAGGACACTGTGAAATATGAGTGGTTTTCAGCCATTAAAACAGTTCTGATTTTTAAAAACCTTAACTATTGGTGTTTGCTATGTTTTCCATTCAGTTTGCACAAAAAAAGATGAACTTTTAAATCTGTCCCCAAATCATAAAACAGGGCCTGCTACAGGTTTTGTAAGGTATGACTTTACTCAATTTTGCCTTGCAAGAGTATGGTGGGAAAGATTTATTTTTCAGAAACATTTGTGTTAGTCCTCTATCTGTAGAGTTGCTAGCCTGACTGAGATGAAGAAAAAAAACCCCAACAAAATAAAGGTCAGAAAGGGGAAAGGAATGAATCACAAATTTGTAGACATTTCTACTACTGTTGAACGGTCCCAGTTTTCAGTACAGCTAATGTGCCGATCATGTAAATACTTAAAAGGAATTAAAAAAAGGAATTTTAGATCTACAAATCGGCAAATATAATTTCTTATTGTTTTAATCAGGTAAATACATTACATACCATGTGTAATCTAACAAATTCCCTTTTGGAATCTCTAGTATTTGTTCTGCAACTGTTTTGTCACAGCGACAGTCTATGACCTCTCTCTGTGAAAGGTCTTGTCACAGATTGAGCAACATCTCTTTAAGGAAGACACATGTTTCTCATAGTAGTGGAAAATGAATGAAAATTCAAAACCCTAAAAATCTAGAAGTCTTTGTCATACCTGAAAGCTGTTTATAAAACGTGAGCTCATATTTCATCTTTAGATTTCAGATAACTGTTGAAACCAGTTACTGCTTTGGGTCTGCACTTGCATGTCCTGTGATTTGCACAGAAACGTGACAAATTACTGAAGTTCTTAATTGACAGTAGTGCTTAGTAAAAAGGTGGTAACAGGAATTTTACTACTCGGTTTTGAGCCAAACTTAGATGAGATCAGTATTATGATAGCTTAAACTACATAGAATATGACATTGCTTATGGAATGTACCCATCGCATACAAACAACATGAAGATGTAGGTTAGCCCATGTTTGGTTTTATGTAATTGTCTCAGCCATCCCGCAATATATACAGTAAGACCTTTGAAAAACTCAGTCCTCTAATTCACTCGGTTGATTATGTGATCTCTTTTTAAAAAGAAACTTTAGGCATAGTATCCACTTTTTACCTTGAAAATATCCTCAAAGAACAAGAAGGAAAATAAAGACGATACAAATTGGACAGTCCCAGCTTTTAAATCTAGGAAAAGTAAATGTCTGACTAGATGAAATAAAAGGAAGAACAAAACATGGATTTGAAAATACAGAATAGATGATTGTACAGATGTGATTTCTTAGATCTGATTGTTGCATTCCACTGTGCGGAACTGCAAGGAGTTCTTTTAAAATATATGGTCTGGAATGACATTATGTCAGCCGAGACAACCTTGTATCTGAGAACTGTTTATTGATAACGAAAACAAAAGGAGTTGCTGCAATAAAGAGGGCTAGAAAAGACAGAATAGGAAGAAGGAAGAGGGAAGGCGGGGGGGGGAGGGAGAGAGAGAGACAGAGAGACAGAGAGACAGAGAGACAGAGAGACAGAGAGACAGAGAGACAGAGAGACAGAGAGACAGAGAGAGAGAAGACAGACAGAAAAAGTGGGTGTTACCACCAGAGGATCAGGGAGTGCTGTTGACATCCTCGCAGTGGGGGGTGTGTGCACGCTGCCTGCTGGGGAGCCTGCACAGCTCCCGGAGAGGCGCGGCTCCACAGGCACAGCTCCTGCAGTGACAGGCGGCTGGACACGAAGTGAGTAGGTGGGCGAATGGGCAGGAGGTCTGGAACCTTGGACAGTGTCACAGCGGGGATCGCGGTGGTGGGCTGGAGCAGAGGCAGGCACAGTTGGATGCAGGTGGCTCAGGCAGGGATGCAGGGATGGAAGCAGCAGGGCGGCAGTCAGGAACACAGGGAGTCAGGGCAGGCGGCAGCTCGGACAGGTGAAGAGGTAGGCAGGACACAGGCTACACATGAGGCTCAGAGGTCAGCCAGTGTCCTGTCAAGTGCCCAGATGGAGGAAAGGTGAATATGCGAGAGTGAGCAAATGCCAGGAGGGTCAGGACAGCCAAAAGGCAGGCTGGAACCAGGGCAACAAGGACAAAAGGCGGGCTAGGGCCAGGGCAAAGAAGCCTCTCAGAAGGCTGGAGCCAAAGCAAAAACACAAGAACCAAAAAGCATCCAGACTCAAAAAGCCCAAAAGACAAGACACAAAAAGGCCCCTGCTACCAAGCCCTAAAATCAAGTCTCAAAAAGCCCCCTGAGCTTGTGGTGCTTTTTATGCCCCCTGGCTCCACCCAAAGTCTGCCTGCTGACAGGAGACCATTGGCCCAGTCTAACATTCCACAGCAGTCCATTGGGGGAGACGTTTCGCCATCTGATTGGAGAACCTCTCTGGAGGGTACAGGGCCCTCGGTGTTCCCCTGCTGACTGCATGTCCCATGTGAGATATGAAATGGTTGCCAGGCAAAATCCCCCCGGAGACAAGGCTGTCTCCCATCTTCTCCTGGTTGCCTCCTGCAAGGGCGACACCTGCAAACCCTCCCCCACATGCCTCTGACAACCAGTGCTGAGGCAAATGAGAACTAAATTGGCTCCTCACACTGACCTTTGTTGACTATGTTATGAATGGATTTTTAAGGTTGGCTTTCGCCGTATGTTGTATTAATTGTGAATCATATTATAAGTTACATTATAAGTCATAAAGTTGGATGTTATGATATTATTCTGTGGAAATATCAAGGAGATAATATATCGTAAAAGGTTTAATGTTGTCGGGGTGGTTTTGGTTGTGTGAGTTGGCTTTGTGGGGGTTGGGTGACTTGTGTGGTAATGTCAGCTCTGTGGGGTTTGCAAAGGAGAGCGGGCTGTTGCCAGCCAGACTTCGAAAGCATCACCATAAAAGGAATAAGGACTCCAACCAATGAAAACCTCGATTGCTTCAGCGACAAAAAAACGCAGGCTCCCAGAGGATTGAAAAGGGAGTGTGGCTATGAAAAACCATAAATTAATATGCATCAGGCTGATGCAATCACAGGGTTATAAAAGGCTGAACGGCCATTTTGTAGACAAACCTCTGGCATGCAGCCGCGCTCCCAGGACTGTCCCCTTTTGCTTTGGGTGTTTTTATTGAGTTCTCAATAAATTTATTATCTCATTTCCATACTGGATCTGAGTAGCTTATAACAGCTACATTGCAGGAAGCTCTGATTTTTAACTTTGAAACACAGATGAGCTTAAGGATCAGTGTTAGCAAATTGATGTGACATTAGCTTTGGTTTTGATTTCCTTCTGTGTAAAATGTAAGAGAAAAAAAGTTACAAGAACATTTTTTCAAGATTGCAGATTGTACGTTAGCTCATGGTTGGTTTTATGTAATTGTCTNGTGCGGAACTGCAAGGAGTTCTTTTAAAATATATGGTCTGGAATGAAATTATGTCAGCCGAGACAACCTTGTATCTGAGAACTGTTTATTGATAACGAAAACAAAAGGAGTTGCTGCAATAAAGAGGGCTAGAAAAGACAGAGAAGGAGGAAGGAAAACGGAAAGGGGGTGTGGGGAGAGGTGAGGGAGAGGGAGAGGAAGAAGGAGAAGGAGAGGGAGCGGGAGAGGGAGAGGGAGCCAGAGAGACA
>VZRR01010048.1:41945-62905 GCA_013398015.1 Oreocharis arfaki
CAGAGAGACAGAGAGACAGAGAGAGAGAAGACAGACAGAAAAAGTGGGTGTTACCACCAGAGGATCGGGGAGTGCTGTTGACGTCCTTGCAGTGGGGGGTGTGTGCACGCTGCCTGCTGGGGAGCCTGCACAGCTCCCGGAGAGGCGCGGCTCCACAGGCACAGCTCCTGCAGTGACAGGCGGCTGGACACGAAGTGAGTAGGTGGGCGAATGGGCAGGAGGTCTGGAACCTTGGACAGTGTCACAGCGGGGATCGCGGTGGTGGGCTGGATCGGAGGCAGGCACAGTTGGATGCAGGTGGCTCAGGCAGGGATGCAGGGATGGAAGCAGCAGGGCGGCAGTCAGGAACACAGGGAGTCAGGGCAGGCGGCAGCTCGGACAGGTGAAGAGGTAGGCAGGACACAGGCTACACATGAGGCTCAGAGGTCAGCCAGTGTCCTGTCAAGTGCCCAGATGGAGGAAAGGTGAATATGCGAGAGTGAGCAAATGCCAGGAGGGTCAGGACAGCCAAAAGGCAGGCTGGAACCAGGGCAAAAAGGACAAAAGGCGGGCTAGGGCCAGGGCAAAGAAGCCTCTCAGAAGGCTGGAGCCAAAGCAAAAACACAAGAACCAAAAAGCATCCAGACTCAAAAAGCCCAAAAGACAAGACACAAAAAGGCCCCTGCTACCAAGCCCTAAAATCAAGTCTCAAAAAGCCCCCTGAGCTTGTGGTGCTTTTTATGCCCCCTGGCTCCACCCAAAGTCTGCCTGCTGACAGGAGACCATTGGCCCAGTCTAACATTCCACAGCAGTCCATTGGGGGAGACGTTTCGCCATCTGATTGGAGAACCTCTCTGGAGGGTACAGGGCCCTCGGTGTTCCCCTGCTGACTGCATGTCCCATGTGAGATATGAAATGGTTGCCAGGCAAAATCCCCCCGGAGACAAGGCTGTCTCCCATCTTCTCCTGGTTGCCTCCTGCAAGGGCGACACCTGCAAACCCTCCCCCACATGCCTCTGACAACCAGTGCTGAGGCAAATGAGAACTAAATTGGCTCCTCACACTGACCTTTGTTGACTATGTTATGAATGGATTTTTAAGGTTGGCTTTCGCCGTATGTTGTATTAATTGTGAATCATATTATAAGTTACATTATAAGTCATAAAGTTGGATGTTATGATATTATTCTGTGGNGGCCCTCGGTGTTCCCCTGCTGACTGCATGTCCCATGTGAGATATGAAATGGTTGCCAGGCAAAATCCCCCCGGAGACAAGGCTGTCTCCCATCTTCTCCTGGTTGCCTCCTGCAAGGGCGACACCTGCAAACCCTCCCCCACATGCCTCTGACAACCAGTGCTGAGGCAAATGAGAACTAAATTGGCTCCTCACACTGACCTTTGTTGACTATGTTATGAATGGATTTTTAAGGTTGGCTTTCGCCGTATGTTGTATTAATTGTGAATCATATTATAAGTTACATTATAAGTCATAAAGTTGGATGTTATGATATTATTCTGTGGAAATATCAAGGAGATAATATATCGTAAAAGGTTTAATGTTGTCGGGGTGGTTTTGGTTGTGTGAGTTGGCTTTGTGGGGGTTGGGTGACTTGTGTGGTAATGTCAGCTCTGTGGGGTTTGCAAAGGAGAGCGGGCTGTTGCCAGCCAGACTTCGAAAGCATCACCATAAAAGGAATAAGGACTCCAACCAATGAAAACCTCGATTGCTTCAGCGACAAAAAAACGCAGGCTCCCAGAGGATTGAAAAGGGAGTGTGGCTATGAAAAACCATAAATTAATATGCATCAGGCTGATGCAATCACAGGGTTATAAAAGGCTGAACGGCCATTTTGTAGACAAACCTCTGGCATGCAGCCGCGCTCCCAGGACTGTCCCCTTTTGCTTTGGGTGTTTTTATTGAGTTCTCAATAAATTTATTATCTCATTTCCATACTGGATCTGAGTAGCTTATAACAGCTACATTGCAGGAAGCTCTGATTTTTAACTTTGAAACACAGATGAGCTTAAGGATCAGTGTTAGCAAATTGATGTGACATTAGCTTTGGTTTTGATTTCCTTCTGTGTAAAATGTAAGAGAAAAAAAGTTACAAGAACATTTTTTCAAGATTGCAGATTGTACGTTAGCTCATGGTTGGTTTTATGTAATTGTCTCAGCCATCCCACAATATGTACAGTAAGAGCTGTGTGATGTGTGATAATAATTCAACTAAGCTGTATCTAACAAGATATCTTTACTATCATTCTTACACTTTGTTACATCATTTGATGAGTACACCTTATATCATGTTTAACATATGTCTGACATGTATACCATGCTTGCATCTTTCCATGTGCAGTACTGCCAGAAATTGTGAGCATTGCAGGATTTTAGAAAAGCTTTTTAATGCATTTGAGGATGGTGACCTCGGCAAAGTATATTTACTGTATAATGCATTAATGAATGGTAGGAGTGGCAGGAATAAGAAATGTTGTAAGTTAATTAAAAGTTTTAAGTTTGTTTAAATATTCATGACCTTCAAAATTCTTTTGAAAATAATAATCTATCAGTGCTTTGGAATTTTTGAATTAGGAACAATCATTGAGAATTTCTTCAGATAATGTGAAAATCACTGAGGGGCAGTTTTCCCATTGGGGAATATCTTACATAATGTTGCAAGATATGAGAAAAAAATGGTGGGTTTTGTGGTATAGAAAGAATAAATAACTTAATTGGTGCCAGTAAAATATATGTATGCTTTCCAGATTTCTCAGGATTTGATTTTGCACTGAAAATGTATTTCTATATTGAAGAAGTTAGAGCTTAATTTTTTGACCTTTATTCACAGAAATACATCTTCAAAGTGAGTAGATCTACTTGCCTAGAGGAAAACAGAAAGTCTGAACATATATGTTCCTCTAGTTTCCGTCTCCAGAGTAAAATTTTCTAGGCACAATTGTATTTCAAACGACTACATGCTTTACAGTCAACCTTTCCAAATCTCTACAACCCTCTACTTCAAAAAAACCGCCCACAAACAAACCCCAGAACCCCAACCAAACCTAATCCCAAGACAAATGAAAATAAATTAAACAAGCCTCCCCTTCTTTAGGAAAGATTTAATGTCTTAATTGCACATCTGCAGAATGAGTGTCTGACCAAAGCATAAATAGTTGCTTCAGTGTGAATGTCTAAAATACTAATATCCTTCTATAAAAGGTTTTTTATATTCAGTTCCTTCTTTCCTTAGTTATTTTACTTCTCAAGGATAGGGTTTTGCACTTTGCTGACTGGAGATGTCAAGTCAATCTGCAAAAGAATACTTAAGGTTTTTTTAATAGGTATGAATTTAGATGGTAGAGTATTGCTTCCACTGCAAAGAATGTAGCTGAGCAGATAAGGTTTATCTTCCTATGTTCAAGGCTCAGCTCTATGGTTCAGAGTACAAAAGCAATCATACCATCTGTAGGATTTCAAGTAGACCTTACTTTCACAGACATCTGCACAGATAAAGGGAGCTTTATTTTCATGTAAAACTTATCAATTCTCAAATTTATCTATTTTTTATGGTGTGTTTTCCATTATAACTTAGTGGAACAGCATTAAAGCAGCTCTACCTTATCAGAAAATGACAGTAGGAAGTTTAGCTTAACGTAAATTCCAAGGGCATATCATATGCAATTAATTTTTGATTGTTTCCATAAAAACACAAAGATAGAATTAGCAGAGTTGGTGTAGGGTTTTTGGTTCTGTGTGGTATTTTAACTAAATACTGAAGGATAAATTGAAAGCCATCAGTATTCAGGAAGTTCACAGGTTTTAATTTATGTGAGCATCAAAGAAAAATTGGATCTTTGAGATGTTTCTTTATGGATAACAAGTTAGCTCTAAATTGTTTGCTATAAAAAATCGTCATCAAATGCCAAAGTTCGATAAAGCATGTAGTACTGGAAAAAGTGCTAGAATTGTGGTTTGAATCAATTTTTTACATACTTTAATCTGAAATAATTTATTTGAATTTTAAAAAATTAAAATATTGTAAGGCATATTGCAGGCCACAAAAATGAATGGTACAAACCAGGTGATGCTTAACATTTTGTTTTCTTGGTACATTGCAAAAAAAGGCATTAGCTACAATGTCAAAAAATTGAGGACTATAAAACAAGCTAGAAAAGTGTTTTCAGAAATGACAGTGCAATTTTTCTATGCTAAAAGGAAGGGTTTTGGTGGGGTTTTCACTTTCTTTTTTTCGTCTCAAGTTTTGTTTGTCAGGTTTTGTTTTTGTTTTTTCCTTTTAATTGGCTACTGTAACTGCAAGCCAAAAAGAGGCTCACAGCAAATTAGGTCTGTACTGAGATAGCATGAATGCATCTCTTGTGTATTTAGAGGCAGTTTGGTGGGGATTTTAAGAGTGGTAAGTTAATAACTCAGTCTGGTCTTCAGTGGCCTTTGTGTAGCAAAGAGAGGCAGTTACATTTTTTTGTTACACTAGTTATTTGATAAGACTTTCTCATCATTGCCTATTTACACTGAGCTGCCTTGTATTTTCTAACTTATGGGAGGCATTCCTTGTTAGAAGGAAGACATGGATGTTTAAGTGAGCCAGAGACCTGGACTTGTATGTTTCTAACTGACTGTCTCCTCTGGAATGTTTGGCTTGACTGTTACGAAGGTCATTTGAGACAGAGAACTCAGGAAAAGGGACCAGTCACAAAACAATGCGCTTATATATGTGTAAAAGGAACAGCACGGGAGTTGTATTTGTAAGTTTTGCTCTGGGCTTCTTAAGTTTTCTAGAATTAAATAGTGTGGTTTTAGCACATTAATTAGCCCAACTGAAAAACTTGCGGTGCAGCCAAACTTTTGTCTTCTCCAATGTGTATTCTCAATTGTCTATACTTAAAAATGGTTTCTTTGAGATTCCCAGATATAAAATTTCCAGTGTGCAGTCTGCTATTACTCATATAGACCAAACTAAGTCACTGAAAGGTATTTTTGGGAGCTGGAGGTTTTCTGGTATCCCAGTGCAGATCACCTCACCAAAATCACACTCTTGCATTTCGTGCCTACAGATATGGTTTGTGTGCCCAGCTGATAGCTTCATCACTGGACAATGTTTCCATGGAGAGGAATGTTCATGTTACTTTTTAAACTCTAGCATAATAATAGATCTTGTCTTTAACAGCTTTATTTTCTGTTTATTTTATGAATACTAATCTATCTGTTCGAGCAATTAGATAAGGAAGATGAAGGCATATCCTGTGTGATGACCCACCTTTAAGGGGAAGGAAGTCTCCCTGAAGGTGGGACATCACATCCTGTCAAGCCACAAACCAAAATATTTCATAATTTCAAAATAAAATTTTTTTGGTTGTTTTACAAGCAAATAAATAATATTAACTTATTGTTTTTCACTTTTTCCTCTCTATTTCTCCTGGCTGAGCAATTCCTAGGTTGAACTGGAATTTCCCTTTGTTAACATGAAATTTTTTGTGCTTTTTTTCTTTGGAGTTGCTGATCACTTTGTCCATCACACAATGAAATACCTGTTTTGCTAGATCTATCTTCGTTGCTTCTCTGCTTTAAGACTAAAAATAACTGAGTATAGCATGCCTACTTTGAATAATAGCTTCTGCTCACTTGAGTAAAATTTTGCTTCATCATTTTCAGGGCTATTGTCTTAGTTTGAAAGACAGGTTTCTGCTGAGGAAGGCAGAAGCCCCCGTTGGAATGGAAGATGCAACCCCTTTCCCTTTTATATATATATATACATATATATATATATATATATATACATATACATACATACATACACATATATATATATGAGAAACAAAACAAACAAACAACAATGACTATGGCAGTTATAACAAAACAGCACAGTCACCCAGTGCAGCCTTCTTGGCTGCCAGGCACCTTCCTCTCTTGGTGCGATGCTGGTCACAGCTGGCGGGGGCGCTGGTGGCTCCCGGTGAGCAGGGAGGGTGTGATGGTTCTGTTGAAACAGTGGTCCTGTGGAAAAGAGCCTGATCTTCACCTGAAGGTCCAGCGATGTAGCTTCTTGTCCTCTGTGAGTCCAGCGGAGAAGGCTACCTTTGCTGCCCCAAACCCTCTGATTATATCCAGGTGGGAACGCTCAGTTCCTCCTCCTGGGCGGAGCATCTCACAATGGGGTGGTGAATCACAAGGCAAGGCATTGATGGACCCATTAACAGAAGATAGTCCGGAGGGAGGAGGCAAGGAAACACTGCCCCACCTGGTTTCAACAGCTCATGAGGATGGTAACAGAATACACTGCAACCCAGGACAGCTATCAGTGCAAATCGTTGTACTGCATATTTCTTTAAAACAACAGCTATCATAGTGGTTGGACTAGGTGCAATGCAGAAGGAATAAACTTGGGATGATGGCAAGGATTGTGAAGACCTTGGGAAGATTAAATAAGACTATTTCTATGTTTTTATTTTTCCTAAACTGTGCAACTGAAATATTATTTTCATTTTTACTCCTAATGTCTGACATAATATTTGATACAGGTTTAATAAGCAGATAAACTTTATTAAATTTTGCTGTACTGGTATTTGTTTTAATTGGCCAATGAAAAATCTGGGTGACTGACGGCAAATTGAAAAGGACTGAAAATTTCCAACAAGAACTTATGGTCCAAAAAGATTAGACAAAAGAAAAAAAGAATTTTAAGAGCTCCCCTTGTCACAGACTAAAACCATCTAAATTAAACCAAAACTTCTTGTGTTGGTGTTGGTGAACGAGGTATAATGAATATATTGACCATTTGAGATCCGAAACAGTGTGCTGCTTTGCTCAGTGAAGTAACTATCAGTTGATATAACTTGACTGAGGAAATGGTGGAGTTTTTTATTACCGGGTAGAAAAACCCAAACCAGATATACTTCTAAAAAGATAAAGTCCAACCCAATCAGAAGGTATAAGTTATGACAATAACTTTTTTTGATATGGTAATAATGTCTTGAAAGAAGTACATATCAAAATCATTGTGCTGGCCTTCAGATCAATTAATCAACTTCTATGTTTGAATTACTATTTTCCTCCCTATTTGTTAGAGCTCAGAAAAAATGGTTGTAAGTAGATTCCTCAAAGTATTTTTTCAGGTAACATTCTGAGATCATTATGGAAAAGAATTAAATATTAAGAAATAATATTAAATATTATGAAATTCAGAACGGTTTATCGTTCAAAGTTTTATATTATACACTTTGGAAAGAAAAGATGTAACTTTTTTTCAGAATGGAAACTAAGGATGGGAATAGCAAAAACGAGAACAGAATATTTCTTTAAATAAGAGTTTATTTGTCTTCTCAGAATAGTTAGTATAGGTATAATGTAATTTATCAGTGGGAATTGGGTATCATGAATGTTAGTTTTATTGTCTGAAGCTATGTACATCCAAAAAACCAAAGGCGATATAGGGACAATATTTGATGTTATTCATTATAAACATACATGTTGTTATTTATTATGAATATAAGAGTTATAGTCACGGGTTATGAAAAGTTGCTATAAAAACAATACTTAAAAATTAGTATGGAAATTTTATTCCCCAAAACTGTTGTATTTATATATTATTTTGAAAAAGCACATGGTCTTGAAAATGCAAATAGGACTGAAAATAGTCAAAGTATTTCTAGCTCACACAGCAGTTCTATTAATAACAGTAATATAAGGTATAAGTGGAACATTCTAGTTTTACTTGTATACAGTGACTGTGACACAATTCCAGACAATATAACTGAATCATTTTTAGTTCAGTCTCATAACTACACTCTTCACTTCAGCACCAAGGAAGCAATTCATCAAAATCAGCTTTATTAAACAAGTGGTGCTATTTTTCCTCATAGTTTTCAATACCGTGTGGTTAATAATACTGTTGCAATAATTTTCTTGACAAACAATGCCCAGCCAGTCACAAGTGGTGTTCCCCAGAGCTCAGTATTGGGACCAGTCCTGTTTAATGTCTTTATCAACAAACTGGACAAGAGGTTTATTTGACTGCCCCACAGTCAGCTTGCAGACAATGCCAAGCTGGGCCGGAATGCTGATCTGCTAGAAGATAGAAAGGCTCTACAGAGGAATCTGGACAGGCCAGATCAATCAGCCACAGGCAGTTGTATGAGGGTCAGCAAGGCCAAATATCAAGTGCTGCACCTGGGTCACAACAAGTCCATGAAGCACTACAGGCTGGGGACAGAGTGGCTGGAAAGCTGCATAGTGAAAAATGACTTGGGGGTGCTGGTTGGCAGCAGCTGCATGTGAGCCAAATTGTGCTCAAGTGGCCAAAAGGTCAGTGGCACCCGGGCCTGTATTAGCGATAGTGTGGCCGGCAGGACCAGGGCAGTGATCATTCCCCAGTACTCAGTGGCACTGGAGAGGCGACCAAGTCCAGTGTCCCGTTCTGGGCCCCTCAGTACAAGAAAGACACTGAGGTGCTGGAGAGTGTCCAGAGAAGGGCAACATGCTGGGAAAGTGTCTAGAGCACAAGTGTTATGGGGAGTGGCTGAGGGAGCTGGGGTTGTTTTGATTTACCAAAATATGGGTATTAATCTAATATCGATACCCAGCTGAAACGGACAAGACTCTCTAACAGGGTTAGAAAGTGTGTGTTTATTTTGGCACCGGGCAGCTGTGCGGGATAGCTCCCTAACAACGCAGAGCCCCGAAAAAACAATACAAAGTCCATTTATCTACAACAATTCTAAATATTCATAACATAAAATGCATATGCATAACATCAGCACCTCCCATTCCCCGCTTCGTATTATAATTAGCTAAAAGCAATTAAGCATGCGTGGTTTGTCTTTTGAATTGGGTCAGTGGTCTAATATATGGGGGGAGGTCCTAAAAGATGAAGTAGGCCTCTTCTCCCTCACTTTGACCTTTCTGCCTCTCTAGTTCTTAGACAGCATGCATTTATCACTTGGTTCCTATTATTATTACTTTGAATGGGTTTTCAAACAGAAAAAATAGCAATTGTTTATGTTTCTTTAGATCTGTTAATCAGTGTTTTCTGCTTCTCATTCCAAGCGTGGCTGAGCAAATACAAAATGACAAGCAATCAGTTACTTACATCCTGGAAACTTATCTCAAGCTTAGTTCTGCTATTAACCCTAGCTGGTTTCAATTAACCTCAACTGGATTCATTTGCTAAATGTACTTTTACTAATTTCCACCAGCTAACCTCTAACTAAAAAACCCTTAATTTTCGAATTCCGTGTTTCTGTTTAGCCTGGAGAAAAGGAGTTTCAGGAGAGACCTTATCACTCTCTGCAACTGGCTGAAAGGAAGATGCAGTGAGTTCACGTCTCCCAGATATCAAGTGACAGGACAAGAGGAATTGGCCTCAAGTTGCATCAGGCGAAGTTTAGGTTAGATATTAGGAAAAATTTCTTCATGAAGAGGGTTATCAAGCATAGGAACAAGCTACCTGGGGACGTGACTGAGGTATTTAAAAGAAGTGTAGCTGCACATGGGTTATTGGTGGACTTGGCAGCATTAGGTTAACAGTTGGACTTGGTGATTTTAAAGGTCTTTTTCAACCTAAATGAATCCATGAGTCTATGCTTCAGTAATTAGGATAGATACTGCAATTTCTGTTTTTTTTTTTTTCCATTGGTCTATCTATCTATCTATCTTCTTTTTCTTTTCTTTTTTTTTTTTTTATTCTTTTTTAAAGATGGTGCTGCAATAAGAGATTGGTATTACTTTAAATTGCCATGAAATTGCTGGTTCTGAGAAATTCAGATAGCATTCATATGCCCTGTCATGTGAGGGGTCAGGAGAAATAGCTACAGAGCTCATTGAAAATAGTTGAAAAATAAAGCAACATAGAATCACCGGTTTATACATTTTTACTTTCCATGGGTAATTTTAACTCTAAGAACTAGGGGACTTCCTTTCTAACCTCAGTTCCTCTGAATGCATGAGCAAAAAATGTTGGCCTGAACACGACAGGGTTTTCTGCACTCTTTCAGACAATAACTGTGAGCTCTCTTTATTATCATGATGTTATGGTCAGAAAAACAAAAATACAGTTGAGAAGCCAAAATATTCTTCAAGAAGATGGAATATTGCCAAAGTGATACATTTAAACTAGAAGGCATGCAGTTCTTACTACGTGGCGCAAGCTGTTAACATTCACAGATTCAGGGAGTGATCTTAATCCATTGATTTATCACTTGGGATTAACACCAGAGCACTTTCAGGATAGAGGTCTTCTTAGTAGCACAGTCACGTGATAGTTTAGAAAAGCAATAATTTTCACCAGAAATTATCTGTTAGGTGATATATTCACCACCTTACTGACATAGTTATTCCAACATTTCATCAACCTCCTTGAATCACTTTTTTGAAGTTGAAATTTCTTGCACGGTCATTATGCTAATCCTGCTAAGCAGGTTTTTTTAATGTCAAGTTTACCTAAGTTAAAGCATCTATCCTATAAAATTATTTGCCTTTAAATACATACACACAACAATAAATATCTCTTCTGCCTTCTGCCTGGTTTTGAGTGAGTTGAAATTTGCAGCTTCTCATTGTAGTTTGTGTTTCCAATCTCTCTGTCACTGTCATGGCTGTCCTTTGAACTGTCTCTGTTTTGAAATCTGTTTTAAAAAACTCAAATATATTTAATGTGAAATGGCATAAATAAATAATATAGATTTTAGCCTAAGTCACTCTCCCTCTTATGACTTGCTATTTTCCTTTTAACTAAGTGTTTTGGTAGCCCTTTAAGTTGACTATTACCATTTTTTAAAACCATCTAGAAATCCTGTGGTCAAGTTAAATAGCATCTTTGCTGGCTCACAGTTTTTGACTTCCTTTGAGTCTTTTTTTGTGTCTACTTCATTATTTAGGTGTTTAATGAAAGAAAACAGCATTCTCTTAATAGAATGATCGCTTTTGCTTTTCTGAAGAGCTCGTTTATTTTTTCAAGGAAATCTATTTTCTATATGTGAATATTGTTACAAAGAAGTTTGTATTTTTCTTAAGTTTCAAGCTACACTAAAATGGTACATTGTGCTCAGTTTTATATGCCAAGATCTTAAACTGTTATATATGTTTTGCCATTGCTGAATTTGAGCTTGAAAATGTAACAATTTACCCAGCTACAGAAACTCAGCTTCAGCTCTGCATCCTTTATGTCTAAAACCCCATCAAAGTTTATCTGAGAGCTACTTGCTACAAACTGGTCAATGTTTTGTTAGTAATGATATTCTTAGATGTTTGAAACCAAGCAGCAAAAGGAAACTGGAGAGGTTTTTTGGTTTTGTTCCAAGGTGATTTATTATTTCTTAAATTTGGACCCAAAATCATACAACCTTATTTTGCTTTCTATATCTTGAATGCTTTGCAGGGAAACGAGCACTTTCCAAAGAAGCTTTTTATTTCTTTATTTTAAGAGTTCTTTCAGTGTTTCCACTTAGGTAGTTTTTACTTTATGATTAAACCACCCCCCCCCTCTGTTTTGTGGACCTTTAATTTTATTTGTTTGTTTATTTTTGAGTCAATATCTCTGAGCACCAGTATGTTTTCCCCTCTTTGTTAGTGAGAAATATATCCTGTCATTTACAACAGCTCACGAGAGGTGAGTCAGCTGATGGTCCATGGACCGAGGTCTTGTAGCAAGGCTGAAAGTGTATTCTCAGAAACTGCACAGACACAGAGCACATATATACACTACATATGTATATATGTATGTATATATGTATGTACATATATACGTATGCATATCCGCATAAATGGCCACAAATATACACTCACATTGATACAGTATCAATGACCTCTAAAGATATGGCTCATGAATTCACAAATTTAAGGCTTACGGTAGAAAATTGTAGGTAGAGGAGCATACACTGAAATTTACAGTGTGTTATGAAATATATAGTAAGTAACATAATAGAATTTGGGACACTTCTAAAGAGAATAGTGTTAAAAAAAATTGAGCTGGTCAAGAGAAAGAGCCTCCTATTCTCACTATTAAAGCTCAATATAACTTCTTGTCCCAAAATTTTAATGACGTAATGAGAGAATTTTTAATCACGAGTGAATTTTCTGTAACAACGTTTAGCATTCATACACGTACTTCCACTATTGTAGTGACTTTTTGTTTTAATAGCAGAAACATGCATGAATAAGGCACATCTTCTGTAAAAATGGCAGTATTTCCAAGTGCTGCAAGAATGAAATGAATTTTGATTTCTGTTTAAAACTTCTGAAATTTTGAATGTCTCATTTATAAGAACTTCATCTAAAATATTTCAAAAAGGTTACAAATATATGAGTCTTTTTCTTGGTTAGTTTTTTTACTCTTAATCGTTTCACTCTCAGTTATTAGAGAACCTTCACCAGCTTGCAAGGGGAGCATAAAAAATTGAACATAAAATGCTGATAGTCTAGCAAATTATTTTCTAAACAATTTATCCATTTTTTCTTCATTGGAATGATAATTGTATCTTGCATATCTCCTTTTTAAACATCTCTTAAACTAACATGGGTTGCCTACCTCAGACCTTATGTGTAACATTTAGCCCTTTGGACAGCAAAACAAATTAGGCTTTTTTTGAGATTAATATGTTGTTATTGTTGTTATATGATTAATATGTTATGTGTATGATTAATGAATAATTAATTTATTTAAAGCAAGGGCTCATTGATTTTGATGTCTTTAATGAGGGTTAATGTTACACATTACGGTTACCCATTGTGGGTCTGACCAAGGGCTTGTTACACTTGAGGTTATTGCATATTGTTTGGCATAGGTGTCATTTTCTCATTTTCCCACCTGCATTTTAGAGTTAAATGACATGGAAAAGGTTCTCTTATAAGATTTAGACAAACAATGTACTTTCAATAAAGCTATTCTATTTTTCTGGAATTTTCTTGATTTGTGAATAGATGTTGGGAACCATTTCTCCATAGCAGGGCTTTAAACTTAGATCTCACCACAAAAACTGAGTTATTTTGGAGTAAGGTTGGTAAAAAAAAGGTAATGTTTTATTCCAGAAATGAATTAATTTTTTTCTGTCAAAATTCTATTTCGCAGTTAAGGTTTTGGTATTTAAAAGCCTTTTGAGAACTACTATGAGTTTGGAAACTCTAGAAAACATTATTTTTTAAAAAAGCTGCTAATAGCTCTTGACTTTTTCATTAAGTAAATGAAATAGGTTTACATCAGAGTTTTTTTTTAAAAGAAGCTGTGAGCATATAGCAATTATTACTTCCTAATAAAAATGTGTTTGTGTATTAATTTTTTCCATTTTGGTTTCCATCTGTAGCAATACTAAAATTGTACTATTGAGTGAGGAAATACTGAAGATTGTAAAGTTGTTATTTTTATGAAACTGAATACTTTCAAAATATTCAATCTGGTGGCATATCTCCTATTTGTATGCAATTAAAAAAAACCCAAACAAACCCACAGTAAATGAATACTTGAACTGGACAATCTAGTGAAATACTTCCATAATAAGACCAAAATGGTGTTCAAGGACCAAGTCATTTTTGACACAAGCCTCCCCGAACAGCAGACCAAGTAGCAGCCACAAACCTGCTGTTAGGACTGCCAAAAGAATCTTTCAGGGATTCTGCGGCAGAGCAGGGGATTGCAGTGAGCAGGGTGAATTTCTACTGCCGGAGACCTGTGTGGAGCTGGCATTTTGCCCTAGATCAGCTGCCTCAGCATGGGCAGAACCATCAGGGATAGCAGCTGTTTGCACTTTCTCATAAGGGGCCTATAGAGACTCCAAGCAATCAGGAGCTCAGCATGTCAGCCAGGGTAGGCAAACAGGGCACAGCACATCACTCAGGGCATGGCACAGCAATTGTTAAACAGTTCAAGCAGAAACAGCTCCTGTTCAGCCAACTGGGAACACCCAATGGTGGCAGCGAACAGACTCAGTAGCTGGTGAAGAAGGGATCCAAGAGATCTTTTAAATCTCAATCCTAATAGTGTATGCGCCGTCAAGCGTGGTTTTAGCATGTTGCAGAGCACATTCATCTGTAGCTGCTGGAGGCACTGCACCAGCCATGTCAGAGGCCTCCATCCTTCTCATGGTGGATGTATCTCTCCAGGTCTCAGGTTGCCAGGAGTGCCTAATGCCTTTCCATGAGGTTGGGGCTGACAATAATTTCTTTTCAGATAGTGTACTGTTGTTGATGAGCTGTGTCATCAGGTGAAGGAACTACAGGAGGAAGTGAACAGGTTGTGCAGTATTTAAGAAAATGAGTAGAAGTTTGATAGGTTATTCTCAAGGTACTACAGTCTCAGGAGTCTCAAACCTCTGCTGTAATGGAGATGCAGGTGGATTTGGAACCCTGTCAAGTAGTTAGTCAAGGATCTGTTGAACCTGAAAGCTGGAAGCTGGTCACTGCCCAGTAGGAAGAAGGGTTTTTCTACTGAAAACCTAATAGTGACAAGTAGGACTGGCACCTTTTACAAAATGTATGAGGCTCTGGAACCAGAAGGACAATCAACTGATGAGGTGGGTGAAAATCCTTCTGGGATAAAGGGGCACCTAGGTCAACACAGTCTACCCCAGCACCATGACCTCCTCTGTTATGAGGAAAAGAAGGGTAGTTGTCATAAGTGATCTCCTTCTGAGGGGAATGGAGAACCCGATATGCAGACTGGACCCAGCCCCCAGGGAAGTCTGTTGTCTCCCAGGGACTTGGGTAAGGGACATTACTGGAAAACTCTACAGTTTAATAGGGCCCTCTGATCCATATTGGTCCTTCAAGTTGGCAGTGATGAGATAACAAAAAGAAGTCCAAGGATAACTAAAGATTTCAGGGTCTTGGGAAGATTGTTTGAAAGATCAGAAGCACAGGTATTGTTTTCCTTGATCCTTCCTGTAGCAAAGAAGAATATCAAAAGGAACAGGCAGACTCATCAGACGAACACATCTCCAAGGCTGGTGTGGGAATCCTTTTGAAGGTTCTGGGGTCCCTCAAAAGGACCTCTCAATGATTTTTGCACATTCTTGGGAATCTGGAGAGATCCCAGTTGACTGGAAGCTGGCTAACATTGTCCCAATTTTCAAGAAGGATGGCCCTGGCAACTGCAGGCCTGTAAGTTTGACTTTAGTGACTGGTAAAATTATGGAGAAGATTACACTGGGAGGTACTGAAAAACTAGTCATTGGTCACAGCCAGCATGGCTTCATGAGCAGAAAGTTCTGCTTCTCAAACTTAATTTCCTTTTATGACAAGGTAATGATTGTAGCTGATCAAGGGAAGCCAGGTAATGTAATCTTTTTGGATTTCAGTAAAGCTTCCCATACTGTGTCTCACAGTATCCTCCTGGACAAAATGTCCAGCCCACAGCTAGATAAACACAGCATGTGATGGGTGACCAACTGACTTACGGGCTGGGCATAAAGGGTTATAGTGAATGGAATGACATCAAACTGGTGTCCCCTTCACTAGTGGGGCTCCACAGGGCTCAATCTTAGGCCCTGTTCTCCATAGCATCTTCATAAATGACTTGGACATAGGATTTGAAGCAATATGGAGTAAGCTGCCAATGATACTAAATTGAGAAGAGGTGTGGACTCACTTGAGGGCAGGGAGACCCTGCAGAGAGACATACACAAATTAGAGAGATGATGATGGAGACTGAAATATTACACTTTATGACTTAAACATTTTCGTGAAGGACTTTTGCTTATTATAGCAAAACTGTATTACAAAAGCTGCAGAGAAGACCACCACACCCTGAATAGGCCTCCTGACTGAGGCCCTACACCGCTTGCTGATGAATATAGGATAAAGTAATAGCTCAGGGCTGGGGACATTCACAGAGCACAAACTTAACACCTTCGGAGTGGAGACCGCAGCCCCAGGGCTATCAGCTGCCAGGTTCGCACAGATCCTCAGGTTTGCACAGATCCTCACAGGGGCAGTGACCACCCATCCTCTGCTGTGCAGACCAGCTCAGCTGCACGGGCCCTTCATCCTGGAGGAAAAGCTTATCCACAGCAGAAGGGGATGTCACGGCCCGTCAAAAGCCCCCCAACAAGGGGTCCCCAGACCCTGCACCAGAGCACTGCAGATGATGCAACAAATCCACTGTGTTGCAAGGGACAGTGTCAAACCAGCCTTCCCCAGAGGAGGCATGTGCGCATTCCCACCTGGCCCAAAGTACATTAACCCACTGGATTCTATACTTTTTGGCGGGGCATGGCGTGGTGGCAGCAGCAGGGGACCCTCACCACCAAGAAGACCAGATGTAGGGGAGCAATGAGACGTCATTGGGACCCTCGGAAGGGTGATATGCTCCCTCCTTACCCCTGTCACTCTCTCCCCCTGTTCCCACCCTTCCCCCACTTCTTTCTTTCCTTCCTTTCTTTCTTTCTCTTTCTTTCTTTCTTTCCTTCCTTCTTTCCTTCTTTCCTTCTTTCCTTCTTTCTTTTTTTCCTTCCTTCTTTCTTTCCTTCTTTCTTTCCTTCTTTCTTTCTTTCCTCCTTTCTTTCCTTCCTTCTTTCTTTCCTTCTTTCTTTCCTTCTTTTTCTTTCTTTCTTTCTTTTCTCTTTCTTTATCTTTGCTTTTTTTACTATTAAGTAAAATATATCAATTTTTTTGGCACCAACATCTAACCTTGTTTGGTTTTATTCACGTTTTTTGGGTATATTTTGAACCTTCAAAGTTATTTCCATTTTATACACAGAGACTTATTTTCTTTGCTGTTCTGGGTTTAAACTAGATCATAACAGATGGACAATCACCAACCATATCAAGTTTAACAATGGCAAGTGCCAGATTCTGCATCTGAGATGGGGCAACCCTGGTTGTGTGTATAGACTGGGGAACAAGAGGATGGAAAGCAGCACAGTGGAAAGGGGTCCTGGCAGATGACAAGGTGAATATGAGTCAGCAATGCCCTGGCAGCCAGGAAGACCAACTGTGTCCTGGAGTGCATCAGGCACAGCATCACTAGCTGGACAAGAGTCCCTCTCTGCTCTGCACTGGTGTGGCCTCCTTGAGTCCTGTGCAGTCCTGTGTGCAGATTTGGGCACCACAGTACAGGAAAGATATTAAGCTATTAGAGAGTGTCCAAAGGAGGGCTTGTTAAGATGGTGAGGAGCCTAGAGGGGAGGTCATAGGAAGAGCAGCTGAGGTCACTTGGCTGAGGGGAGACGTCGTTGCAGTCTACAACTTCTTCATGAGGAAAAGCAGAGGGGCAGGCACTGATCTCTTCTCTGTAATGACCAGTGACTGGACTTGAAGGAATAGCCTGAAGTTGTGTCAGGGAAGGTTTAGCTGGATGTTAGAAAGTGATTCTTCAGTGGTTGGATGCTGGAACAGACTCCTCAGGGAAGTAGTCACAGCACCAAGCCTGACAGAGCTCAAGTAGTGCTTGGACAGTGCTCTCAGGCACATGGTGTGATTCTTGAAGCTGTCCTGTGCAGCGCCAGGATCCTTGTGAATCCATTCCTGCTCAGGATATTCTATGATTCTAATTCTTTCCAGAATTTGGCATATGAAATTTCTCATTTTCTGAAAAAAATGCAGAAGGATAAAATTCAATCATCCCTTGCTAGTGGCCTTGTAGATTGTTAAATGAGAACACGATGTCATATACAAGCTAGATAACAATTCTGGGAAAGGATTGCTACCACAATACTAGATATTTCATAAGAAAATGACATCATCATTGTAACTGCAATTGACAGCCAAACTCCTTCTGTATGGGCTAGTTTTCTCATACCTTCTCCAGATAATTTTCCTTCTGTCAACATCAAAGTACCTGAACTATCCTCTAGGTTTTGGGTGTCTCCCTCCAACTTTGTATGGACTTATTTGCCACCAGACACTGTGGCATAAGTAATTTCTCTTAAAGCAGGCTTTAAAAATCTTTTAGAATTTTTCTTTTAAACATAAGTAGTTTCTTTTAGAGATTTTTTTTAAAAGATAAGTAGGTAATTTCCTCTCCTAGAGGGAATTGTGGCCAGAGTTGTGTTAGGCACAGAAAATTAGGTGAGATTCGTTCACTTCAACTGTATTGTGTAGCAGACTATGGCTAGTATTAGTAAGACTAAGTAAGACTCAGTTCCATAGTTTATTTTATGTTATAAATTTTTAATTGACCTGGAGTTCATCAGGATTACTCTAAAACCTGGTATTCCTGAGAACAGCTGGTTTTGATCATAGCTATTACTTCTATAGGCAGGTTGAACTTTTTCTTCTGGGCTTCCAAGTCAGGTGCTTTTGCTAGTTGAAGGGATGATAAATGTTACCAGGCACAGTTTAAACACTGGTGTCTTAGAGAACCTGAAAGAGAGAAGATGTGAGCCATGATTTGGCATTTGGCAATATGGTTTAGTGGGCATAGTGGTATAGTAAGTCAAACATTGGTCTTGATGATCTTTTCCAATCTTCTATGATTCTGTGACATTTGTTGTGCATATTTTTAGAAAACAACCATGACTACATGTCACACTTCTAAAAAAATCTCAGTCTTGCTGTACAGTTGTTTGGCTTATTGGTAAGTTATTAACATAATCTTTTGTTAACATCATAATTTCCCCTAATTTTATTTGTTTATCCAAGCACATGATGGCAGCAAATACTGAGGAGCCCACTTGCCTCCTCTACCATCAAAAAGCACAATAACTGGCCACTGCGAGACTTTAGTCTAACCAGAATGAGAGCCACAGACAAACTGCATTAAATGTAGGCACATATAATAATGATGCTTAAGGACTGAAACCTGAATCTCTGTGATTATTTCATTTGTGAATATTTCCTTGCTGTTATCTACAAAACACATACTTGAGTGTTAGGCGTCAACATGGGTTAGAAATGTCAGTTCAATGTAGAAAATAAAACATTTTACTTTTTTTTTTTTTTTGTTAAGTTATGTATTCAGCACTCTCAAATGAGATTGAAATCCAGTACAGCTATTTTTGTTCTGCTAAAATCCGGGGTAGATCAAATTTTGATTTAAAAATCAACCAAAAATATGGAGTAGAGGTATCTTACTGCCATTCTTCAGCCTGCGTACATGAAGAAGTTTTACATAATGTAACGGTAATACACATAAATAAAAAACCATAAACTTGATATACATAAAAAATTATACCTGGAGAAAAGAAAGGAAAAATTTAATGGCAGAAAATGAAGGGATTAATAAAGTAATTTAGGAGATGAATTTTTATATTTTTAAACAACCTTCTCCTTTTTCTAGTCAAAAGATATCTATATATATATATCCATGTGTGTGGATATGGATATGGATATATCTATATCATCTATATCTATATGTATATCTGTATCTACAAACACACATGTGTGTGGGTATCTATATGCCTTAAGCAAGGATCACAGAAGCATAAAGTGAATTATATCAGAGCTATAATTTTGCTCTGAAATGTTAAATTTCTAAATGCAGAATTTTTGAGTTCCTTCCATGAAGAATATTGGGGTGGATTCAAATAGTTTCAATGTCACAAATGAAAAATGCACAACTGGAAGTTTCTGCATGTATTTCTAACTCATCTCACTTATTATTTTGTTAATAACTTCTGTCATCAATAATGTTATATGAGTAAAATTATAAAAATCGCACTTTGTAGTGCATTTACACATGATATTTGTCTCTGCCAAATGGCGTATTTATGACCAATGAAGTAGGAGAAAATAATTGCTTCTGATGATATGCTCACATAGTACTTACTAAACAAATTATTTCGGCTATGTATTTTCAACAAGAGTGAAATCTTTTTCTGTGCCCTAGCAGTTTCTAGAAATTACAGGAAATTTGCTAAAACATCCTAGGGAGTGCTATTTCCACAATTTTGAACTCCACAAAAAAACTTATAGTAATTTGTATGTCAGTAGGACCAAGCAAGGCTGCCAATTGTCTGAGATGTGAGTCTGAACAGTGTTAGTCCAGGGAATGAAAATTATGACAATGCAGATGTGACTCATTATGTGGACAAATTAGTATTTTACATCACCCAGTTAGCTCATTTCCCACAACATACATGCTTTATTACGTAGTTGCTCATTCACTGTGTTTTTAAGTATGATATAAAATATCCGACGGTGGTGGGCCACTGGCACGAGATGCCCAAAGAAATTGTGGATGCTCCATCCCTGGAAGCGTTCAGTGCCAGCTTGGATGCGGCCCTGGGCGAGGGGAATTAGATGATATGTAAGGTCCTTTACAGCCAAAACCCTTCTATGATATGATTCTGTGATATTTATCTTAATCTTATGTAGATTAAAGGGAAATATTCATGTATAGAATACAAATTGCACCTAACCCCTTTGAAAAACATCCAGAAAACACCCAAGTTTCATGTCAGTGTAAAAGGTAACAGTCTCACATATAGACAATCTCAATCTTTAAGTATTTGATTTAAATATATGAGTTATTAAATTACATATCTCTCTTCCTTAAAGATTTTTTTTGTGGTAAATTTTTTTAGGAGGAAGCTAATATCCCGTTTGGGCAAGTTAGTAACTATTTTTGCAGATCCCTGATCAGCTCAAGTAATTTAAAATTGTTGCTTCGAATATGGCATAACTCATAAAATTATTATTACAGAAGCCTACTCTGACTCAACAATTGTTCTGTCTGCACAGGTAAAAAGTAGGTCAAAATAGACAGTCTAATTGGGGTCAATGCCTCAAATGAATTCCCACTTGCCTCATTTATCAGTATCAGATATATATATTTCTTTCTACGAAGCATCTTTTGCTTTTAGTGACTAGTCTATATTCTGATTTTCCTGAATTACTTAGAGGTAAAATAAAGAATTCATATTTTCAGAAGACAAGAATTCAAGAGGCTGCTCTTTTACTAGTGACTAAGATTAAACATGCCTTTTTATCTCATCATAGTTGGGTCATAGAGAATTATAAGGAATTATAATTTGTATCTGGCAATTTTTCAATTTCTAAATTTCAAAAAGTTTATATCATAAAGTATAAAATACCACCCCCCC
>VZRR01010048.1:62911-74790 GCA_013398015.1 Oreocharis arfaki
CAACAAAACAACACCACCCCCCCCCCCCCCCCCCCCGTTGGTCTTTTAAATACTTGCTGTTAGAACATCTGTGGTAAGGGTGGTATAAGCTGTGTATAAAAGTCATACAAAGGCAAAAGAGTAATTAAATGAATGCAAATGACTCTATCACCTACTGTTTTCTGAGTTATACACATAATCAGTTCTGAAGTTCAGTTTTCAAATGAAAAAGGTCACAGAGATTTTTCTTAATATTTCAGCTACCTTTGGAATATGATCTGTGCTGCCTCTAATTCTTAATTCCCAAGTTTGAAATGTAAGAGTTAGAGAAGAACAGCCCATCTTAACATCACTTGTCTATCCTATGATGGCAGCTGTTTGTGTCCAAAGATGAATCAATAGCTCAGTGTTCAAGTGGAAACTAGTAGCAAATGGTGTCCCTCAGGGGTCTGTGGTTGGACCAATACTATTTAATATCTTCATCAATGACACAGTCTGTGGGATTGAGTGCTTCTAAGCTCATAATGTTAAGCTTCATGAATGCATCTGCTCCATCAAATCTCAATTATAACAATAGTGCTGGTGTCAGAAGATTTTACCAAATATATTCTACCATCTTTTAGCAAGTCTGAGCCCTCATGTAACAAAATAATGAAATTTTATAACTTAATCAGACAAAAATTGGGGGCGGGGGGGGGAGAATTAATATTAGACTGCTCTTGCATTTTTGTGATTCATCAGCACCACACATTAAACTATAGTGGAGGATGAGGAATAATGAAATGTTAACAAAGATCCTATGCTGGCTAACAGAGGTTAACAGTGTTAAATGTCAGATGCTGACTTGTCTGGCATGAGATTATAAATTGTAAACCTAAAGAAAGAGTTTTGCGAACATTCTTGTTTCACAGTTTTGTTAATGACCTTGGCATTTAAAAATATATACATCCTGAGTAAACTAGCTGTCAGTACAAGGAATAACTTGTGAATAACTACGTGAATAACTTTGAAGATTGATGTAAAGGAAACGGGTTAAGAAGCTGTTTTCTTAGAAAATAGGAGTAAGCGTATCTGCTGTAGGCTTGGTGTCAGAAGGAATTGTAGTAGTACATCCTCCTTGCCCCCCAGGCCACACTATGATCATTCATGACAGGAACAACTAAGAAAAAAATATTTCTCCCAATTTGTGAGGATTAGAAAAAACTTTAGTGGGGCATACACTAAAAGAGAGGTATTTAAGCTAAAGGATACTATTAGCAGAAGAAGAAATAAGCAAACTGATTACTAATGCATTGAACTGAAAAAATACAAGGAAATTCTAACTTCCTTGTAAAATAATTCGGTTAACTCCTAATTGGAGTGATTACTTTTGAAATGCAACTCCATGAGATTATGAAGGAAATTCTATAGGGCAATAATTGCAAAAGAACAAGTTTGGGCTAAAAGAATTGGGAAGTATTTTCTAGTATTATGCTCTTGTGTCGAAAAATAAGTGATATTCTCAGTGTATTATATAATGCATTTTCAAGTTTCAGCATAATTTGGATGAAGGAAGATAAATGACTGATAAGAACGCACACTTTAAGAAAGTGTTACAGAGTTTTATGTACGCACTAATTTTTGCTTTCTTTTTGCTTAACTTATCTGTATAATTTTTCTGATTCAACCATAACCCTTTTGATACAAACAACCTGTGACTATGCTGTCCCTCAGTAGGGGGCTAGGTATGTGCCTGGTATGCAGGAGCAAATAATCAGACAGAGCTGATTCACTTTTGAACGTTCAACACCATTACATGCAAAAAGGGATGCATTCATGTCATTCTGGTGTTTGTTGCCTTGCTGTGATTGTTCACTTTGATGACACTAGCACAACCTTGTCATTCTGGTGTTATCTTGCTGTGATTCTCACAGCAGAGTAGTTGAGAGGTTTGCCAGGTGTGAGAAGTAGAACACAGTGATTATGTGTATGATTATGATTAGATTTAGTTTTAATGCAGTATCTAAATATTGCCAATGCAGTATATGAGTAACAACTCTATGATCTATTATGATGGATTATAGTATAACCAGGTTGTGGTCCCCTCCTGTTGAATCACAACCTTTAATGAGACCTCCTTGCTTTTTCAAACTTCTCAGAGAAGTCTAGGTGCAGCTAGTTCCATTTAGTTTCAGATTTGGTCAACAGTTCAGTTTGGTCAACATGTCTGAAGTGTTACAATGTAGACAGGTTAAGCTGGAAACCTACAGGTTTGCAGTCTTGGTGATGCAGAATTCACAATTGCAAAGTGACAAAGCACCTATGAAACTATCGCAGGATTTTATTTCTGTGTTTGCTTGAATCTTAGCACTTTTTGCTCACTTGTCCAAAAGTGAGTTTTCCTCATCTTGGGGTGGGATGTACTCTGCAGGAATCCCTTGTAAGCTGCTTGCAACCTTGGGATACCAGCTTGCCCAGTTGGCCCAGTCTCCAGCAACATTTTATGCCCCTTATTGTAGGCCCATGTACACCACAGTCAATCACAAATGCCTCTGCTCCCCCATCTCTGGGCTGTATTAATAATGGAGCATTCAGCCAGTTCTTCCTGTAATATCCACCCGGTGTTCTTATATTAGGACAAACCACACTGCCTATCAGAGACAGAAAAAAGGGAGAAGGATGTGTCCATGGCAGAAGGGGAGGACATACCTACGACCTGGCTATAGTTCATTGGTGTCATGCTGCTTTGTTTTTATTTGACCATTTTGGGGAATTTTGAGAACAAATGTGTAATATTATTGCCCTATAAGCTATGTATATCTGAAGGTTTGTGTCAAAATAACTGAAAGTGATATAAATCATGTATTGAGTTACTTTGGTTCTTGACAAAATGCAATTCCGACAAACTATATTGTTCAAAATATTTGTACTAATATAGCATGCCATCTCAATCAGTAGCCATCAAAAAATGGAAAGATAGCAATGCCAAACTGCTTTGAAATAATTCACTTGGTATCCTATAAGCAGATCCATGAAAAGATGTAAAAAAAAAAAACCCAAAAAACCTAACAAAGAGATTTTAGAAAATTTCGGAAGGAATTAATATTTAGTCTGTACTCAGGAATTTTTTTCCTTTGGAATGAAATGTCTGAAACCAATGAAATTACTGTCATTGTAATGACTAATGTAATCTATTTACTGGATTAAGTTTATATTTGTTGAAGAAATAGGAGTTCATAGGTTCATTAATTCAGTAAAAGTAATATTCTCTTCAAACTGTTCATGAGTTCCACCGCACCGAAGGCAAAATATCAACTTAACATAGAGATATTGCTCCATTTCCTAGAATCATTGTAGAGAAATTTGAGCCAGGTCCAGATGACTTTTGAAGATTTCCAGTGCCAGTGTTCAGTCACCCTCGCAGTGGAAAAGTATTTCCTGATAGTCAGAGGGAATCTCTTGTATTTCTGTTGGTCCTGTCACTGGACACCATGTAAAAGAGTCTGACTCTGTCCTTTTTGCATCCTTCCTTCAGTGATCTTGATAAGATCCCTCTGCATGTCCTCTTCTTCAAACTGAACAGTTTAAGTTCTCTCAGCCTTTGCTCATAGGAAAGATGCTCCAGTCTCTTAGTCATCTTCATGGCCCTTCACTCGACTCTCTCCAGTATGTCCATGTCTCTTTTGAAACGGAGAGCTCAGAACTGAGCACAGTACTTCAGGGTTGGCATCAGCAGTGTGAACAGTAGAACAATCTCCCTCAAACTGCTGGCAATATTCTGCCTGAAGCTGAGCAAGGTGCTAATTAGCCTTCTTTGCTCCAAAGACACATTGCTGCTTCATGTTCAGTGTTACGTGAATCTAGCATCTGGGGATATGGTTTAGTGCTGAACAAGGTGGTGCTAGATTAATGGTCGGACTCAATGATCTTAGAGGTCTTATTCCAGTCTTAATGATTCTGTGATTCTGTGTCTACCAGCATCCTCAGGTCCTTTCCCACCAACAAGCTTTTAGTTGTTTCTTCCCAGATTGAAGGACTTTGCACTTCAACATGGTGAACTTGAAATTCCTGTTAGACCTTTCCTCCATCCTGTCAAAGTACTTTTAGATAGCATCATGACCCTTTGATGTATCAATATCATCATGGTATTAATATTAAAACATAAATATTTATGCTGATTTTATATTATTTAAGAATAGCCTTTTCTATTCTAAAACAGTTGTCTCTCAACTCAGCTACAAGTGGACTTTAAAAAATTATATCAATGAAGATTTGCAAAATTATTATTAAGGTTTGAGAGGTCAGTCCATCTTTTTTATAACTTTACAGGTTATTATCAAGATGAAAAACTAATTGATCTGTTTATTTGATGTCAAGAGATGATAAATTTAGAAGCAATTCTAATAACAGTAGAATGAAAACATGGGAGGTTTATAGTTTTGAGAGATGTTTTGTCTTCTTCTTTCTAAGTAGTCTTCTTAAGTGTAGATTTTGACTTGCATCAAATGCGTTGAGAATACTCTTCCATTCTAGTATGCTGTGAATTAAATAGGTTTATTTTTGATGCAGTAACACAAGTTTTCCCATGAGAATAATAATTATTAGAATTATAAATAAATAAACAGTATTTTCTGAAAGATGCTTGTTTCTACAAATCTTTGGAGATCCGTTCTTTCTCCCTTTTTGTTGCAGCACTTTTAATAATCCAAATACTGAACTACTGAAAGCTATTTTTTTTCTTCTCAACAAAGTGTGATAAGTGCTAAGAAACAGTGGACCGTGTAGGAAGTGTCTCTTTTTCTCTGGTGCTGCTTTTAGACTACTTTAAATAGACCCACAAACCCACAAAAAGACCCCAAACCCACAAACTGTGTCTGCAAAGGTAGATTTAACCATGATGATGGTTATGGTTATAATAAAACTTGATACCTAATCTGCTCATTTAAATTCCACTGGGTATTCCATTAGAGCCTAAATATATTTGGAAGTCTGCCCTCAAGTACGTGTATATTAGCTCATGCTGCAGCCGGAGCTTTGGTAGTACAGAGGCTATAACCTTCTGAAAGCATCTCTGGCTGAGAGCTGCATGGTGAGGCCACTGCACACACAAACACACACACACACACACACACACACACACTCAGACACCCCGAATAGTTTCCTCAATAAGTCAACAGCACAGAGTCAGGATTGGTCTCTGAGAGGGATTAATTCCAGCCACATGCGTGGTGCGGCTCCAGGGAGGCAGATGAGGATGGGATGAAGAGAGGATGAGCAAGAGGGTGAAAGAGGAAGTGTTCAGGTTTTTTATATGGGGTCAGTAGGGGTGGGGAGAAAACATCAGGGACCAGTAGTCTGAGGGCACAGGGGTGGTACACAGGTAGGGCTAGGGAAAGGGGAGCAGAACAAGGCATCCTGGTCCCTGGCATCCTGGGAGACCTTTTGTTCTCCCCAGCCCAGGGAGTGTGGCCAGGGCACATCCAGGGGCTGCTGTGGCTACAGGCTCACAGGCTCCCACAAGCTCACATTACACTGTAAATTTTTTTTAACTTGGAAGAGCCTAAACATGAAGGTAAATTTAAAAGGTTGAATACTGGTTGTTGCCTGTTATCTAAGTTGTATGGATCATGAAGAGTACCAATATTGCTGTAGCATTCTAATAATAATGCACAATGATGTGTATTTAGATAGTTCAATGTTTGTGGTTGACTATACTGTGTTTATAGAAGTAATCTTCGTACCCAGCAGAGTTTCACATCAGAAGTGCTCTAACTGTGAACCTTACTAGATCATTGAAAACCTGATTCTGAATGTAGAGTTTTAGCATAAGCTTCTTAAACTTATTTGGGAAATGTTTGTTTTAATTTAAGAATTAACTCTTAATTATTTTATGGATGCCTGATAAAGGATCTCAAAGCTGGTTTATAAGATTTAGCAAACAGAAATTTAATTATCAAAGGCTGCAGGGAGGTTGGTGAACAATCTACATTAATTTTTTTAAGTTGGAATGGAATTCTTGCAAAACTATTTCTTTTTCTGCCTTTTATTTGGACTTAAAATTATGACTGCTCTAGAACATACAAGCACCTGACTTGGAAGGCCTATCATTATTACCTTTGTGGTCCTCTCAAATTTCAGAGTCCTGCTATTTCCAGACTCTGAATGCATTTTTTTTTCCCCTGGCAAATACACCTATTGTTCACTAAATGACTCCATACTGTTGTTCTTTTTGGGCATAATTTTCCTTATAGACTCACACTGATTCCCATCTGTTTGGTTTGGTTAATTGACTGAATTACTTCAGAGTTCGTTTTTTTTTTTTTTTTTTTTTTTTCCCTGAAGTAATACATGCTTTTAGACCTTATGTAGGAAAATAACTGCTCTTACTATTTTTCTGATGGTGGTACTCTGTGTTTGTTTCTCTCATCTTGAAGGGTGATGAGAGGAAGTCACAAGGAAGAGCAGAAAGAGGTTTCTGAACAGCAAATTGTAAAGATGGCATGGAATCAACATAAAGAAATAAGCTAATATAATGGCAGTGTTTCAGTGGAAGAGGACTTGAGTAGTGATAGTGAACACTATATTAAGGTAATTACCAACACCTTTGGGAGAAAACCCCTAAAATTTTTAGGTGTATGTGAACACATATTTATATAAACCAATGTGAGGAACCTCAGCTTTATTCAGCACACAAAATTTTGTTTAGATAACTGCTGCCAGGTTTGGGTAAGGTTATGGCATTTAATTTTCCAGTGTCATTTGACAGCTATAGTTAAGTGTCATGTCAGAGCTCAAGTTTCTTCTGTTCCTTAGGTGTGTTTTTTCTATTCAGAGTAGAATTTGTTTTCACTTGTGCAGGATGATTGCTTCCTACATCTTTCTATAAGTACTATAGCCAAGTTTCTTTATTTCTGGGTGATTTGCACTCTGATAATGACATCTAGTTTTGTGTTCAGCTTTTTCTCTCTTACTCTGGCCAATCTTTCAAGAAGCATTGTTATATACAGCATTTTTTTCCCAGCACTAAGGAGTCCAGTTTCTGTCTGCATTTTTGTCTCCAATACGACTCTATTTTATAACCTTCAGTTTATTCAGTTCTCAAAATTCTATCCTGTTTTCAACAGCAGTTCTTTTTTTTCATCCCAGATACCTTTCCTTTATCAGCTGTGTAATATGATCCTGTAAATTTTCCTGCTGAAGGCTAAATTATTTGGCCTTTATATCAAAACTCCTTTCAATTAATCTTTGGCTCAAGTGTTCTGTCTTTAGAATTAAATTTTCAATATAAATTTTTCTAACTCATTTTCCTACAGTAACTTGACATTTGGCCAACATTCCGCTTGTGAAATTGAATATACAATCTCTTTTCTAACATGCTGTCTCTTTATAGGTCATAAAGAATACAGTTCTGAATAACCTTCTCCCTCTTTTGCAACTCCTTTTTCCTTGTTCTAACTCTTTTCTTTTAACTGAAAGAATGAAAATTCATTGTGTGAGTCTTTGTCGGCTAGTGAGATGCGTTCTAAAATCAGAAGTGGTGAGACATCATCTACCTTTGAAGGAAATGATGAATGCATTTCCTCACTAAAAAATTGAGGACTTGGCTAAAAGAGAGGCTTTATCCTCAAGTGGAACATAAAAAAAAAAAAAAAAAAAGTTATTTGTTAGATGTGGCCTAGCATTTCTGACTTCATTTTCTGCCTTCAAATTTTATGCACTGAGTGTAAATTGTAGATTATTCAATGGTATTCTTTACAAAAGTCCTTATTTTACACCAAAAGCTTTTTAAATGATTATAGCACTTTACAAATCACATACCTATTAACAAATCCCTTTATTTATGGACTATGCAGCTCAATTGACCTATGATGATGCCGATAAACCATAATTCCTTATTTCCTCTGATTAAGCTTGGATGATGTAAACATCTGCTGACACATTTAGTGACCTGTCAGAATAGGCCTGACTCCCAGTAAGTCCCATAAACCCTTTCCTGTAATAGCTTTGTATCCTGTGATTTTACTGGAATAGGAATCATGAAAGGAGTTCAGAAGCACTCAGTTCATATGTACAAAATCGTAAGGGTTTCCCATATTGACACTGCCACTCATTCTTTCAAAGTACAGCTTCATGTATAAAATGTCAATATTATTTTATTTCTAAGTCAAAGGGGTGTGTTTTAAGCCCAAGCTCAAAAGTCAGCTTGTACAGAAAAAATGAAGTGCTTTTTAAAGTTACAGTATGTTGTCTGTGTTAATTCTTACCTGTTTTGGCAGGATATTGCACTTGCAGCTGGTATTTAGAGCCAAATATTGCTAGACATAAAAGCTTTCAGACAGACAGCTGTATCCTGCATTTAAAGATGCTGGCTAGGGAATAACCTTATGTACTGTTGTTAGAGTTCTAATATACTAGATTTTTTTACTTCATCCTGCATTAAAACATAAAGTAATGGCAGTTTGATGTGATATTTTTGTCATTTCCCACACTTGCAATGTCATTTCTGCCCAGTTTCTTGGTCCAACACATGGCAGAAAAAAGATACAGGATATTGTTCTTTGGTAGCTATCTTTCATCCCCTCCGTAACTATTGAAACCACTGGCTAACTTCTATCAGTTGAAGAGGAGAATGAGCTCATAGGCACAGTAAAGGAGAGACTCATCCCCTTACTGAAAAGCAGACAAAATTCAAATGGGTGATTTCCATCAGGCTTTATGATTCCAAGAAGCATGGTTGGCTCATGTGTGTCAACTGGCAGTCAGACAAAAAGTATGCTGCCTCTTTGCCCCGTCAAAAAATTGCATGTTTTAGACAAAGGGTAAGGAATATATTAGGTAGTGACAAGTCTTCTGGTAGCTGAGTTACAGGGATAAGCAAAGTTCTGCATTTAGGAAGAGTATTTTAAGGAAGGTAAAATTTTAAGTAAAAGGAGCTGTAAATTAAACTAGCTTCATAACTGGAACATAATAATGTTATATGTATCAATAATGTTATATATTATCAAATATTGGGATGTTTGGGGGTTTGTATTAAAATGAACAGTGTGTCAAGCTGTAACTACCTAGCTCTAGGCAGCAGGCCTCTCATTTTTGGATTCTGAAATACTTCAGAAACAGGATTTTTTTTCCCTTCATGTAAGATTCCTTTCATGTCCATATTGATAATCATAGTAACTAAAATAATGAAAAGAAATCTTTGAAATTCAAAAAGCTTATCTTGAATATTTGATTTGCTCTATGGACAAAGAGATGGACAGATTAAGAATAGGTGAACGACTTTAGTTTGGCTGAGTGGTTGGCAAAATTGTTTAAACTTCTTTTTCTTTTTTCTGTGATGTGTGGCAGAAAAGGAAACTAAACTGTATTTCTGTTTACAACCAGTGAAAAGATCTTTTCTTCCTTGTCTTCTGGAAGACAAGGTAGTTCAGAAAGTATCAGCCACACTATTTTCCAAGAGAGATATTCGATTTTCATCTATCTTGAGTTATGTGGAAAACAGTACTTGACATCTGGGAAATTTGAAATAGAAAGTTTTGGATGTATCTTTGACTGGATTGTCATTAATCACTACATTTTCCTGAACAACATCTTTGCAGGTGAATTGTACGTCTTTCATGTTTCCAGTGGAGTCCTTTCATACTGACAAAGTATGTGTGTTTGCGTAAGAAAAGGGAGAGGGAGGAGTCGAGGGGAAGGGCAGGAAGAGGCTGACAACCTCAAAGGGCTTCTTGAAATTCACTTCACCGTTTGTCGGATTCACATTGATACCTACAGGGGAATCAGGCTTTATTAAAAGTCGCATTTAGGGATTGCACACTAACAAAGATGTTAGTCACAGCAAGTTGATCACATGTGAAGAATATTATTAAAGGTGAGATTAAGCCTGATTCGGTCTTGTTTATAGGAATAAATATCGGTGACTGAAACACGGACTTCGCCGGGTGCATGCAAAGCCAACTTTATTGTACAAGGCACATCTTTATATACTATTACAGACTAACAGTTTAGCATCTATGAACTGCGGCTTCTAGGGTTATGTCTTTTGCCTCTCCAACGGCTACAGATTACGATCTCCTCGCCCAGTCTCCCGTTAACTATCCTGCTCTTTGTCTCACCTCTTTCTCTTTTATCTCGACTCCTGTTCCTCCCTTTGCCTCCTGCTCCTCCCAAGGACCCACACCACCCAAAGCCATTCTCTGTGGCGACACTCTGGATCCCCACAAATAAACACTATGTGTAAAATATTAATTATGCAACAACTAATGATTTCTTGCCAAGACAGTCTTTTCAGAGCATGCCAATATTACTAGATTGTTACCTGTAAGGAAATAAATTTGGACGAGCTCAGTATCTGTTATAGATGTCAGTCTATTTATTAGGAATTCATTAATTCTTTTAATAAAGCTGTAATTTCCTATTTTCAGTTGGTTTTTACCCCTGTATGTGTGCTAAAACACTTCACTGGCCTAAGGCTGCCATATTTTCTATAACAGTCAGTTCACGGGTTCTTATTTTATTTCTTTCTTGTTTTTTGTTCCTTTTTTTTAAATGGCTGGTGTAAATGGGAAAATATTCTATATCTAATCATATTTTTTTATGTTCCAAATTCACCTCTCTCATTGACTATTACCATATTTCTGTATTGAATTTTGAGAAGGCAACAGGCTTCAAAATGGAACACTGCAATTACATACACTGATCTTAATGCAGGATTTATACTGTAGCATCTTTTTTTGTTGTGACATTGATTAAATATAAAATATAGCTATTTCAGAATAACCATAAAGAAAAAAGAATTCATTTACTGCACTTGATTTCACAACTATAGATAATTATAAAATCTAAACAATCAAATTTCATGCACCTGTTCAGTGAATCCCTACACTAAGACCCTGTAAAAGTATCATGTACATATCAGTATATTCAGCAGAATGCTTTCTTTCAAGTCTATCTAGAATCACATATCTTATCTACAATGTTGCAATAATTAGCAATTACTGCTCTGTGATAACTAAGCCCCATACAGCACTTTTATAATTGAATGAGTTAACTGCGGTTCTTCTTCTCATTTATTAAGCACTAAATTTAGCACAAAGCTAATTTCCTTACTGCGGGTGTTGGCGTTACAATGATAGAAAAGTCTTGCACTTGTGTACTGTTACTGGTTACTCACGCATAGTACCTTGACATATTAGAGGCTTTCTTTTTTACACAAGTACTTTATTAAAATAAAATAAAAAAAACCAGAATAAAATAATTCATAAGCTGAAAGCTAGAACATTAAAGTTGGAATGCACTTGAACTGCCCTACATATTGAAACATATGAAAGGGCAATAGGAAAGTAATTGCAATCAGAAACAGATGAAATTGAAATGAATGATATTCATTAGCTGGAGGTTTTAGATGCTTGCTGGACCACGTTATCTCGGAACTAAAGCACCCTTCACTCCTTGAAGTTTCTATCCCTATGATCCCCTGAAGTTATGGAAGTGTTATCCAGATTTTCAAACAGGGAAAGCATATGGACATTGCATGCTTAGGTTGATATTAAAAAATTCTAATATCTTTCTACTTAAATCTATGGTTTATGTACTTGTTACATACTGTATGAACAGAGTGATCAGAAACAAATCTCAAGAAACTGTCAACTTTTCAGAACACTTTATTTTGAGTAGGCTTTTGCTAAAATGAACATTGTTATTCCTGTATCTTTTTCCTACTTCTGCTTAAAAAACAACCAACATGCTTCTAGAGAGAGAAGTGAGAGCAATTTTTACATTCAGCAACTATAGGCAAGAACTTAAACTTGTTATGGAGGTTTTTTTGTGGTTTTGTTTGTTTGTTTGTTTTGGGTGGTGGTCTTTTTTTTAATTTTTGGTTTGGGTTTTTTGTGCTGTTTTGGGTTTGGGCTTTTTGGGTT
>VZRR01010051.1:0-87734 GCA_013398015.1 Oreocharis arfaki
GTGCGGCTGCGCGGCTTCTCCCTCGTGCCAAAAACCCTTAAAAGGGGGTTGAGGTACATACGGAGGAGCTTCAAGATATATATTTTCTTTAATATATATATGTAGTTATTATATGTTTTATTTATATATATTACACATCTTATTTATATACCTTATATATTTTTTATAGTATTTTCAAAATTACATCAATAAATATGCTTAATATATTTCTACATATGTTTTATATTATTATGTTGCACATCATATAATATGTAATATTATATCCTATAAATTTATGTCTCATATATACATTATTCATAATACATTATAATTATTCATAATACGTTAATATAGCATCATGTGTATTCATTTTATATTTGTCTTAATATAGTCTATCCTTTATATAATAATTTGTAGTATTATATACAATGTGTATGTAATATACATATTGAAACTCCCCCATATCTATCTGAATATCATAGAACATTTAGGTTGGAAAAGACCTCTAACATGATCAAGTACAACCCTTAACCCAGCGCTGCCAAGGCCACCACTAAAACATGTCCCCAAGTGCCACATCTGCACAGATTTAACATCCATCCAGGGATGGTGACTCCCCCACTGCCCTGGGCAGCCTGTGCTGTGTGACAGCCCCTTCTGTGAGGAAGGTTTTCCCTAGAGTCAATCTAAACCTGCCCTGGCAAAACTTGGGGCCATTTCATCTTGTCCTGTTGTTTGTTTCTTGGGAGAAGAGACTGACCCCAACCCGCACATATATATAAAATACATACATACATACGTGTATATATCTATATACACACACATAGGTAATATATAAACCTCAGTCTGACACACTTGGGCACCTTTGCACTCTGCAATGGGTGTGTGTTAGCCCCAAGCCTCCCACTTCCATCACCATTAATGCTTGAAGCAGGAGGTAAATTAGGATATTCTTTGCAGCCATATTTTACAATTAGTCTTGTCATCACTGCTGTTTCTCTTGCTGCTGATGAGTGTTGGACTAGATGATTTACGAGGGCCCTTCCGATTCAAACTGTTTTGTGATTAATATTCTGAAAGTAATTTCTGAATCCAAATAGCAGCTGAATATTGGCTTCTGAGTGTTTGACTGCTTTTAGTAGATTAAAAAAAAAGGTGCTCTGTGTGGAATAATGACTTTGAGCTGAATTTTGACAAGAGTCCAGCCCTGAAGTTAGTATTCTACACTCATTAGGTGCCATGCTGTAATGTTAGAGGAGTCCTCATTACCCTTCAAACAAGCCACAGCCCTTCTGATCTGTGTGTGTGTGATAAAGGCAATGATTACGTTTAGAAAACGGTGTTTCATTTCCGTTCTATTTTCCTCCCTGTTTTGGTGTTGTTTTTTTTTAGTGTCACACCTCTACTTCCAAGTTTACTGCAGCAGCCAGCAAGGACCCTCACCTACTGCAGCTTACGGAAAGGAAAGAGGAAAAGTGTGAAATCTGTGGTCAAAAGGTTCCTCCGGCTGCACAATGGCCTCTGGGTTAGGAGAAAGGTGAGATTCTTTGGATAATGAGAGCGTGTTCTTTATAGTCACTGTAAAGTGTAATTGCTTTCCTTCCCCTTGAGGGCAGTGGCTGGTATGAAATTAAGAAAAGCTCTCTAGAGAGACTCCCATTTTCCTGAAAGTGGGGGATTTGCTGAGGTTTGCAGGTTTGCTGAGCAGTATGACTCTATGTATTTGCAGTGACCTGCTAAAAAGTGGGGGGTTTGTGTGTGTGTGTTTTTTTCCTGACAGTCTGGTTATAAGAAGAAACTGTGGAAGAAGTCAGCTGCCCAGAAGAAGCGTTTGAGGGAGTTTGTGTTGTGCACGAGGACACAGTGCAAACTCCTGGATAAAATGACCACTTCCTTCTGGAAAAGGAGGAACTGGTACGTTGATGACCCCTACCAGAAGTACCACGACCGCACAAATCTTCGTGTGTAGAAGTCTTGGTTTTGCACTTTCTCTGGGGAAGGGGGAGCGGTCACGTGGCATGGTCTGAATTTTGGAACATCAATCTGTAATGCCTGTGCTTTTTTTAAATAAACATGTGCATATCATCTGAGCAGAATGATGGGAATCAATGCCCAAAATAAAGGAGTACTCAAGATAACCTTCATCTGCAGTTTGTGTTTTACTTAGCAGAGGTCAGGCTGGTCACCTACACATTCTGATATCTGGTGGTGTCCTTTGATTGTCTAACATGGAGGAATATATTCAAAACAGCACTAAAAGTGAATAATTTAACATAATTGATCTTATTTTTAAAAAAGAAATGTGTTTAAATAACTCCAGGACCTGTTTGCTGTATCCATACTTATTGGTGGCTCACTGAATGGAGTCTTCTGGGGAAGAGGAGAAAGGAGAGCAGGCTCCATCTCAGCATTGTTGCCTGTCACAATAACACTGTTGGCGTTGTGTCCATGCTAGAAAGGATAGGGAAAAAGAACCCTAAAACCAGTTTCATGGCTACATGCAGTGTTTATAATTGATTTTAAAATGCATTGGCCACCAGCTTTCATTACAGGACTCACATTTTGTGTCCTCTGTTGGTTTTTGAGTAGTAGAATCTATTCTTTGTCTCCTGCACATCCTCAAGCAGACAAGTTGGAGTAATTTCTTGTTTCTTTCTCCTTTAAGCCTAACTACACCTCACACTGCACGTTCCTGGTCACACGAAAATGGAACAAACCCAAGGGTTTATCATGGAGTCTGTCTGGAGTGAGCAGAGCAACTAGACCCTGGCTTTGCTAAGGGTTGTATCAAATGTTTTCTCTACGAGGCTGATACTCCAGCAAGTGTATGAAAGCAGTGCCTTAAAGCATTCCCTGATAACCCATTTTTGAGCAGACAGTCCCTGGGTATCAGCCCCAGAGCTGCCTGTATAGCAGAGGTGGTTTGCTGTACAAGGCTGTGGCGTTGCAATGAATTCACTAGTTACTCAGGGTGTTCAGTAGCTGTATTTTGTTCTTTTTCCAGTTCATGATACAGAAAGTTCTGAAGGACATGCAGCACTTAGTGAATACATCTATATACAGTCAGCCAGAATTCAGGTAAAAATAATACAGCGATCAAAGTGATTATTCTGGCCTGCCAGATAACATTGAACAGACTAAAGATGTTTGTTTTTGTTTTGTTTTTTTTAATAAAGAAAAGATTAAGACTTTATTCAAGATGTATATCAAGCAGTATAACAAAACCAGCAAAACATCAACCTTTGGAATACTGTTGTAATGGCCGTCTTTGTGAGGCATTAAGTGTACCATTGTATCACAGACCTTTTCTACCCATCACAGGAAAGAAATCACACCAAGTGCACAATTATGAGCCTTAAATAGTTTGTCTAAACGCAAATCCCAACGTGTTCTCTGCTAGTTCAAATACGGTGCTGGATGCAAAACAGGTACCCGAAACTAACAGCAAAAAGGAGACTGTGGGTAAGGAGCACAAGGTTCATCACGACACAAGGGCTCGCCAGCAGCCAGAGGCAGCAGGTTGTTTACAGGAGGAGCATCGTCTCTTTCCAAGCAGCTTTCTCCCTCCTAGCAGGAATAAATTGCCTGATTCTCTTTCCTTCTGTGCTGGGTTTGCACTTCCACAATTTCGGTTTATGATTCACTTCAGGGTGACAGGGACACTGTGAAGTCTGTCTTGTGCTGGATGTTGTCCTGATTCAGCAGTTGGTGACTGCTGGAGCTGCGCTGACACTGACCCCTACGTCAGGAGAGGAGGCACAGAGGGCTGCACTGGGCTGCTCCAAGCTTATTCTCTTCATAGCTGTGAGTTTCTCTTAAACTGGGGAGGTAATTTGCAGGCCTGTTTACCACAGACCATCTCCAGCTGCAGTTTCCTTCCCCTCAGCCTCAATTTTCCATGCTTAAAATAATGCACGTTTCACTGGAGCCTTGAGCTGGGTAAAGGCTGTTTGCTAGGGCTGGCGTGTTCCCTCCAGGGTTCCCCTCTGCTGTCCCGCTCTGAGACATCAGGAGGTGCCTGCCTGCCCTACCAGACTGGTGGTAGGGGCCAGCTGCCTCAAAGGCCCCAAAACTGGGCTTTGTTAACTAAGCCAGATCTGCTGCTATTTTAAACCATCAGCTGAAAGATCGCTTGATTTTAGGAGGGGGCATATGGAAGTGCTCAGCCAGCCTGCACACTCAGAGCTGCAAACGGAAGGGAGCTGAGAACTGCTCCTTCCCAACACATGCCTAGAAAGCATCCATCCATCCATCCATCCATCCATCCATCCATCCATCCATCCATCCATCCATCCATCCATCCATCCATCCATCCATCCATCCATCCTTCCCTGCCTCCTCTCCTGTCCCAGGTCCTGCACACTCTGGTTTGCCAGGAGGGGTCAGCAGCAGCGCAGGAAGGCGACTCTCCGAACCAGGCTCGCTCCTTGGCAGAGGCTCCAGAGAAGAGCTGGAACAAAAGACTTCACGGGTGGTGTTTATCCCGAACGAACACAAGTAGCCTTAGCACTGAACGGACAGACTTCGGGCAGCCCCTGTAAACAACCTGTGCGAGGAAGGTGAGGAATCAAAGCGAGTGGCCGTTCTCGTCTGTACAGAACACTGGAGCGCAAGGAGCACAAGTGCACGTGGTCAGGCATTCGCATGTCTGTCTATCTATACACAAATATACAGCTCTGCTGATAAATTAATACTTTTTTTTTCCAGAGATATGAAAAGGTTTATTTTTCTCATTTATACAGTGAATGTTTTGAGAGATATAAGGCAACTCCCTTGTCAACATTTCACCTCAGCACTTAAGAAATGCTAAACAGTCAAGTTTACAGTAAAACAGCAGATTAGACACACATTAAATAGTTTTAGTGAGAATCAATGTTAATACAGCGTGTCTGAGATTAGAACTTGTCAGATGCTATGCAGCTGTATGTTGTTGGGGTTATTTGGCATAATTGAGTGCAAACTTGTCAGGTTCTTTTTTATCTTACAGCAGCCCATTGCATAGCAGGGAAACATGGCTTGCTTGCAACAGGATTTTATTTTCTGCTAACAGTGCAGGCAGTTTTCTATTTCTTTTTTATATTAGCCAAAAGAAATCAAACTCTAAAGCTGCTTAGAAGTAAAATACATAAGCTTAGCTTCTCAAAGCTTTTGCTGAGTATCTTCCAGGGACCGACTCTTCTGTAACTGCTCTTCAGACAGGTTTGTTTGGGTTTTTTTTTAATTTACTTTCTGAAGAATTTTTCAAAATTTGCAAAATATGACTGAATCAGCATATGTGGAGGAAATAAAACTCTCATGCAATGAGGCCAAATACTGTGGCAGACACAGGAAATACCTGCTTGCTTTTTCCATTTCCTAACCAGGTCAGATAAACATTTCTGTGTGCGCGTAATTTATTTCTTTCTTCCCCACACATGTAGGAAGCTGTGGGGGTGACCTCAGGGATCCACCAGATGGGCAGCTGGGATATGGATGCACACCCAGCAGAGAAAGTTTTGGTTTCAAAGGCCACTTCAGAGTTATCTCCAAGCCTGGCACACTCCAGCTGGCTGCTGGCACCCTGGGCTGCTGCACCTGTGCCACATGAACAGTGACCACCATCGAGCCCCTGTGCTGATCCATTGGTGATGGCACATCCTACGTAATGCTAAATGCTTTTCTAGTCTACGTGACAGGTCCAAGAGCAAACACAAAGGGTCACGTAATTAACTTATGTGTGAATCTCACATGCTCAACACTTACAAGAGACACCAACTTGAAGCACAAATACACAAACCCTACCGTGTCTTCCTCTTCTTTTGTATTTCTCATTTATATATGGATACGAATACACCACTCCATCTGGTTCTTGTGTTTCTAACCAAACTCCATGCTACAGGAGAAACTCCAGGCTTCAAAAAGCAGCTCAGACCCAGCACCCTCCTCTGCTCATGCAAGCAGAACAGCAGCCCCTCACCAGGAGAGCAGAGTGCTGGGACTGGCACTGTTGCAGCAGGGAATAAAGGCATGTTTTCCCCCGGAAATGCATCACTAAAGCGATTCTAACTTCTGTTGCTGCAGCTTGCTCAAGCCTGGCTTGCTCACACTTTAAACTTGCAGTAGAACACTGGCCACAAATGGTGGGGTTTAGTTCTTCTACCCATCATTTTCCACAAAATACTCTCCTGGCTCAGGCTGATCAAAATTAGGACTCCCCCTTCATTAGATCATTGAAACCATTTCTTTTCTCTTGCACGTCTCTTCCTCATCCTCTGTAAGGGGTTCTGTCTTTGTGGGTTTAACACAATGATTTTCTCAGAACATGTGATCTACTTGCAGAAAGAGAAACGCAGTTGCACTCAGGTTTCACTAACAAATCTTGGACATTTTGTACAGTCAAAGTACTTCGACATTTGTTACATCATTCACAGTCTTGAGGAGGAAGGGAGGAAAGAGAAATCCATGGGTTCTGCAAATCCACTTCATCAATGATAAAGCCATAAATAAATACACTGTCGATGTAGCATCATGAGTAACTGATTATTGTTGTTTCCGCTGGGCATTCACAGAGCAAGAGCTATGCAGACACACATGAAACTGTAAATGTACAGTGTGGGTGGGTGCACACTCTGCAAACCAAAGCAGGACCCCTCACCTGCAGGTGCCTGTCCAACCCACATCAGGGACAAACGCCAGCAGGGTGTCACAGAAGGATGCGGAGAGAGGAGGGAGAAAGGCCATGTCTGCAGTGCTGTACATCAAAGCACATCCATCCCACTGCTGTTTCCTACGTTATGAACGAGTAGCTCTTTAAGGCAGAAGAGAGACATTCTGTGGATCTTGGTGCTATTGGCTCATTGCACTCACATTGTTTCAGTGGCAGAGGGCGAGGTACTTTTCTTCCTGAAGCGAGGTCTAAGGGTCCTAGGCGGTGCCTGGAGAAAAGCAAGACAAAACTTCAGTGGCATAATAGGAAACGTCTTTTTTTTCCTTACAACTCACCCATCTTTGTGGGACCTCTGTGACAAGGATCTCATTCCAGGCATGAAGTAATGGAGAAGCAGATTTTGGCCCTAAAAATCATTAATGAATGACCGGCTGAAGACTAATCTCTTAAAGAAACCTGTTGTATACCCAGGTTACACCAACACCTTCCCCTCTGGTGCTTGGTTAGAGGTGTGGCTAAAGATTGCTAATAACACAACAGTTGAAAGAGACAGGACAAACTGCTGCCATTTACAGCAGCTCGTGGATCAAGAGATCAGACTGGCGGCAGGGAGCCAGCTCTGGTGTCTCCCAGCCCATCCTGCACTGTCCATCCCATCCACAGCTCCTCAGAGGGTACAGCTCACGACATTACAAAGCTGAAGGGATCCCCAAGGTGAAACACACCAGGCCTGTAATTCTCACGAGGTAGAACTCTTAAAAATCAGCCTCTTGCTTGGAAAAGAGGCCACACAATCCATTGAAATTATTTTAGAAACCAGCTACTGGAATTCTGCCTTGTAGTCAGCTGATGCAGAGCTTTTACAAGGAGCCCTGACTGCCCAGGAGGAGGCAGACCAGCTCCATAAAGTTGGTTTCCTGTGGTTAACCCTGTTCTCCAGACTCAGACAGACAGCAGTTAGGCTAGCAAACAAATGAAAGAAAAAGCCCTAATCTGCAGTGCCTACTTCTCTCAGAAGAGTTCTGGTGTGGCTTTGTGCCTTGTGAGCTTCACAAGAATCAGTTATCAGATATCGTAACAGAGCGTGGATTCTCAGTGTGGAGCCCTGTCATAGCACCAAATAACTGCAAGGTGTGGCAGGTTCTTCAATTCCATTTACCTAAATACCCAAAGCCTTTTTTTCTTTAACAGCATCCACTTATTTACCTGTAAGGGCCTGTCAGGACCAAAGTGAGGGATGTGTCATTTCTGTTTTACAGGACTTTCAAACACAAGACCGTGCCATGTTTCTGCATTCCTGTGATGCAGCAAGGTATAAATATTCATATAGACAAGGGACTGCGGCATGTTGAGGTTTTGTTTAGACTCCACCTAAATCTCCATTTTTTCTAGCTTGACCGTAAACCAAAGTAGTTTCTCAATGAGATGGGACTAATCCAACACTTCACCCCATCTTCCAAGCCTGAAATCTTACTCCAGGTCCCCACAGTGAATCCCCAACAGCACAACAGGTCTGGATGGGATGGCTGTGCCCAAAAAGGCACAGCTGGAGCAGAGCTGAGGAGCAAAGCTGCTATGCACAGCAGTAACGGATCCCACACCACACCTGACTCCATAGGCTGCTCTTTGGGAAGCCACGTGGCTCTTAAAGCAAAGCTGTCATTAACTGCACAGCAAAGACTCTTAAATGGGGAATGAACAGCCCTTTGGGAGGCCACTGGACAGCTCTGGGAGTAGCCAAAGAGGCTGCACCTTTCCACAGCTAGAACAGAGCAGACCAAACTTTGGTGAAAGCCCCCCCCAGGCAGAACAACCCAGCAGAAGAGATTGCACCTGCTGCCCAAACCACACCGCTCTGCTCCCTCACACTGAGCCAAGGGAAGGAGGGAACAAACCAGCTTCCCACAGGTGAAGATCTCAGCTGCTGGCTGTGGCTCCACCCACCCTGCCCAGATCTGCAAGGAGTCTTTGCCTACAGCATCTCCCACAGAGGTTTTATTTCCTCCATAACAAAATGTTGCTAAATTTGCTTTTGGCAAACCACAGTGTGAGATCTGCATTTCCTTTAGTTCCTTTGTTTACATGAAGCAACCTAAAGTGTATTTAGTGAGTTTAGACCAAAGAAAGGTGTTTGTTCAGTTGAATATTCCAGTTGAAGGTTCAAGGAATGTCATAGAAGGAGGAGTCTTGACAATAAGGAAGTACCTCAAGGGGTTGATCCTTCTTTTTGAGCCTTTTGTTCATGGATGCACAATCATTGTCTTCGTCATCTGAGAACACTGAGCCTTTTGTTTCACAGTTTGTCTCAGGTGGCTTGTCATACCTAATGTCCACACTTATTTCACCTATTTAACACAGCCATTTACAGCCTAAACGTGAAGACACAGGATGAGGAAATCAGTGATGGTTTGGTTCACACAAATCAGTCACCTCACTGCAAAGCCATGCATCTTCCAGGGATTAATAGACAGAAGAGTCACACACATCACACTCTAATAATAGCAGCTGTGGAGTTAGAAATCAAAAGGCTCCTCTTTACAAAGCCATTATAAAGTCTATTTTGATTATTTTACATAGAATTGAGACTAAATTCACAGCCTCTGATGTTCGGGAGGTTGACACTAGAAAGAGATTTTTTTGTTTGTTTGCTCAGGGATAAGTAAAACAACTGATTTCTTTAATTGCTGGTTCCATCCACAGCTCCTGCATCTCCTGCTTCCTCTAGAAGGCTCCAAATAGGTGTTGAAGCCCTCTGGTGAGAACAGAGAGACTTGACTGGGATGCAGAAATAGGAAACACAGCAGCAGTAACAGACTTGAAGCTGAGAGTGGTCAAGGCAAGCACTCAGTCTGAGATCCACTGAAATCCACAAAAAGTTTCACCAGGCGTTGAATGGACCCTCAGCAAGTGCATGTGTTGCTGGAAGACCAGTGCAGGGAAAAGTCTCTCTTCTGTCACTCTGGAGTAAATGTGGTGGAGCATTAGCTCTGCTGATGGATCTGAAGGCAGTTTATTGCCCCATAACTACAGACCACAAACACTTTCTTTGTGGTTCTTACCCTTGAAACTTGCGTCACAATCTTTTTGGGACTGCTCATGTTACACAACACAATCCATTTGCTGCCTAAATACAGACAGTAAATGAGACAGTCCAAAGCAAGAGGTACAGAAGAGGAAACTCAACATAACCAAGCTTCCTGCATGTCCACAGTTTCTTACCAGCAGGGCTGGAGGTTTCTCTGTTTAACTGAGAAGTCTTTTTTGATTCTGAAACATGTCAGGAGTGGAAGTATTTGCTATTTAGGTGGCAAGAGTGAGAATTACTCGGTCTACACTTTAACTGTTGCATGAACATACATAGAAATAATGCTCTGTGCTTCTTGTCCCAGCCCGACTCTAAGAGTCTGCTGGACCAAAGACTAAACTCTAAAGACTGAAACCAAAGAGGATTCTTAAACATCTAATACTTACTAATCCATTTTGATTCTTAAAGCCCAAAAGAACTGAATTCTTCGACAGCTCCTTCAGCTGGGTAACAGACAGAGGGGAAATGATTTGGCTACAGCAACACGAGTCATGAGTAAGTCATTGGGGCTCTCCCCAGTGCGAAATGAAAGTCAGCAGCTAATCGCGCTCTCAGCCCACAGGATGCAGCTGCAGCTTGAGACAGCAGCCTGTGCACACCATCCTCTGCCCACTGACCCTGTGTTTACACCCCTTTATCACCATTCACATGGGCAGGCTGGAAGACACCACTGCAGGTTTTCAGGAAGAGCTGGAAGTTGACTTTTTCCCCACTGTACTGAAGGTGTTGATAGTCACGTTGCAGAGAGACCTGGGATAATGCTGAAATGTTTTTCTTCTGTGTAGGACTGTAGTGTGGAAACTGCACTGTAGGGAGAATTAAATGTTCTCTAGACCACATGGCAGAACAGTACAAGAATGTTTTGGTTTGCTATTTTATCCCTCCACTTGGGAAGTGAGCTACCCAGGAGCAACCTAGTTTAGACCCTCTTGGATGTGGAAGCTGTTCTTTGCTGCCTCCCTAAACCAAATCAAAATTTAGTCAAGTTTAGTAGCAGTGGGTCAGGACTTTCAACAGCCTCACTGAGGTTTGCACAGTGGCCCAGCAACACACCTCCAGCTATGTGCCACTGTGAGCAGGAAGGGGCTTTCCCCATGGGAAAAGGACTTTGAATGGGACAGGATGGAGGGATGGAGGGGTGTTGGAGAACCATGGTTAGGGTGTTCAGTGACCAGAGTGAGGAGACACTGGCTGCTGAGGCTGCTGAGAGCAGACAGGATCATGTAAATGTGCCCTGCTCCCTTTCTCCTACAACCAGCTACTCCACTGGAAAAGGAGACAGAAGAACTGTCAGCCTGGTAATGCTTCTGTGAATCCCATGGTTTTGCAGCATACATTGCTTTCTTCATTACTATTCTCTCTCTTAAATTGGATGCTGGGCAAAAAAGATACCCAGGAAGCTCTGCCACCCATGTCACCTCCACAGCAGGCACATCCTCCTGCAGGCTCTTCTGTTCTCCCCATCAGTCCAAGCATCACATCCATGTCCTGAAGCTGCTTCCGTGAAGATCAAGAGGAGAGCTCAGCCTCCAAACTGGTGCATCCTGCTTTGATCCCTGCAGCTGAGAGGTCTGTAAAGTCCACTGGAAGTTGGGCTGACACCTTCTTCCCTGCTCCTCCTCATTGTGAGCAGGACACTGAAAACCAGCCAAATGGAAACCAGTTTTGCTTCAGCCTCACTGAACTGGACAAAGGAAGAAGATGGGCTATCCCAGGCCTTTCCGCTACTTTTCTGACCATTGATGAGAACAGATCTTGAATACACAGGGCACTTTCCTTAAGACCTGGAACAAGAAGGGAGGACTCCCTGCCCATCCTGCCTTGAGAAGGACATCTGTATTGTGAGCAACCCAACCTTGCACTGATCTGCCAGACTTTGGGGTGCCTGACTTTGTCCCATGTTTGTGGAAGCATTATGCTGTTGTGGGATGGTTGAGAACTCATCTCTGAAGGGTGGCTGCTGTGTGAGCCCCGACTCTGAGGTTGTTTGCTAGTTTTTGTGAATATGGTGATGATATGATAAAAAACTGATTTTCTGACACCAAGAGGGTGAGTAAAAATGTAAAACAAGGGGTTAACCAGAAGAACAAACACACATGTGAGGAACTGGTGAGAAAGGAGATGGAAGTTTAAAGTGAATGAAAGGGTTCTGGGACACCAAGGTTTGTTGCTGGAGAAGGTAAAGACTGAGGAGCAAACACATTGTGAGGGCTGCAGTGTGCGTTTTGAGGACAGCACTTGGCCTTGGGTGACCTCCTGTGTGTTTCTAAGAGCCATCTTTATGATCTGAGGCTGTGGGGCCTCAGGTCACTATCAGATGTTCCCAAAGCAGCAGAGTCAGCAGTGTTTGCTCCTCCAGGGAAGCAGCCAACAATGTCAGGGACTGTCACAGCCAGGAGGTGGCTGTGTAAAAACATGGATCGTGCACCAGACCTTTGCCCTGACTCTGTGTGAAAGACTCTCACTCCCCATCCCGGGGCGGGCTGTGTTTCAGTTCTCTCCACCTGTTACATAAATGGCTCCACATATTTGTGTGGAGGGGCTGAATTGCTGCAGAAGTGGGCTGGTGTTCCAGGACTAAAGCTGCTGCTGCCTCTTGCAAACTCCTTTTCAGTGCACAGACCAGATTACACTCCTCTCTCCACTAAAGCAAGACAGAATCTGGCTGTAAACAGTCTAAGGAAATGGACCCCTTAATTCCAGTTACTATCATACTAATAATTCCTCCCAAAGGAACTGATACAGCCAACACATTGTGTGGGAAGCCCTGAAAATGGGCACATTTCTAGTTAAAGCAGACACTTGAGTGCTCTGCAGAGTTGGGATCTGAGCTGTTAATGCACCACAGGGAACAACCTAGCACAGACCAGGAAATGGAGGGTCAGATCATTGTAATCTTTGATCTCTGTGATGCAACAAGGCAAAGAAATCTCACTTGCAAAACTCATTCTACAGCAGTATCTGGGATTTAGTAGTGTGCTGCTTTCTCCAGCAATCACTTGAGTTCAGACTCTGGTCCATGCTGCTGTGTAAATCTGTAGTAAATTCCTGTGGATTTTCATGAGTACAACAGAAGTCAGGACCTGGCCCACTCTAAGTAAAAGTGAGCAAATGACTTTGATATTGATCCTCTGAAAAATCTGGACACTTAAATACAGTTACAGTGGGAATCTGGCAACTTTGAGAGAAATTGGACGTCTCCTTATTTTGCTGGGCAATAGTTCTTCCTCCCATCACTTTAATTCTTCAGGAGCAATGGGGAAAACCACAGTCACAGAAGACTCAAACCAAGAGCGAGGTATTGTATTATTGTAATGGAAGGTAAAGTCACTCCAAAGTTAAGCCTTTCCAGGGGATCATTCATATAAAGAGGTTTGCACACCATTTAAAAAGCACAGGAGAACAGATATTTATTTTACGATGGCCATCAGCGTCTTTCCCCTGCAACAAAGATAAATTCACCATCATTTCCAAAAGACATTGACCCAAGTCCTGTACTTCCCCAGCAGTTTTCATTGCCAAACCAAGGAGTTAGGAGCAGCCAACTACACCAGCACACACTGCCCAGGAGCCACCAGAGGCAGACATCCTTTCCAAAGTTGGAGTCAAATGCAACCAAAGCAAACAAGCCTAATCACATCAACAAAGTCATCCGTTAATGAAAACACATCCCACAAATGAGTGAGTTGTTAAGTGCTAGTCTATTCCAAACACCTCAGAGGAAAATTCATGCAATCCGTAACACTTACATCAGAGTCCCATAATATTTACATAGAGAAAAAGAAAGAATAAACTGTTAGGAGAAAACATTTGGGTGCAGAGGGGGAAAGAACATTGTTTCAGAACACAGAAATATTCATCTTTGCTTTTATCATATCTGTCATTCAGCTGGAGTTTATTAAACAACAATTAATATTTTAACTTTCTACTGGTAAAATGAAAATATGCTTAAAAACTACTGATTTTCTGTGAAATTTTTTTCTTCCCTGAAATAACCAAAATAAATATGAAACTATTTTTAAAATCTCAAAAAGAGAAAATCACAAATTGCCATTCAGAAGTACCAGTGCAAAGCGATGCAAACCAGCCCTGTAAAAATTTGCTTCAGTATTTAGTAAAAGGAAATTTTAAGGAACCAAATGCCTAGAGCAAGAGAAAATTGTTTGTTCTTTAAGTTCAAAAAGGTTAAAAAAAAAAATCCCCCGAATGAGAGCTGGAAGCAAAACTGGCTAAGAACCAAAATAAAACCACCTACACCATTTAACTGAATTAGTTCAGAGATGTACAATTGGCCTCCTTGACACAAAGTCAATTAGTGTTTTTGAAGTACTTTCCACTGTAATAACTCATGTGCAGTTCATAGCACATCACAAAGAAGGGGTTGGATTCAGCTAATAGACCAAGAAGGTGATTTGTCTAAAACACAATTAAGTGGATGTCCCATCGAGGTCCTTGGTGAGCTGCACTGTTGGTTGTGTGTGATCTGTCACCTTGTAGAGCACAACCCTGCAGTGCACATCCAAACCAGACCCATTCATCACTAACGTCCCTGCACATTTCTTACACTGCCTAAGGCTTCTGATCAGCATTGTAGTATTAAATGCCCCCTCAAGTACTTGCAGTGTCAACAGTTCTCCTGATATACAGCTGATTCTTCTATTAATGATAGATATATTTATTCTCTGCAGGAATTAAAATGGTTTCTCCCTCTCAACCATGCCCCAGGTCTTTGCAACAGCAAGTAAGAGATGTTAGTTGAGAGAACACCACCGAACATAACATTTGTTACTTCTTAAATGCCGGTCCCAAGCAAGATTGTTTAATATTGAACAGCGTTTAAGCATTTGCCAGGCACTGCCAAAAGACAAACAGATAGCCCTGGAGATTTTCACTTTGCCCTCCCTGAAGGGGAGAAAGAGCTCTCACATAATTGTACTGTTGTTCCTGAATGCTGCAGCCTGCCTTTCCACAGAACACAAAGAAGATAAATCAGAAACTCAGGTAAAGACCTGGAAGGAGTTCTCCCAGCAAAGGCCTGGCCCTGAACAAGAGCAAGAGGAGCTGGCATAGGAGCTATCAAAGAGATGTGCTGCAGTACATCTGTCAAACAGGCTTGTATTTTAGTGAAGCTGCCCAGAGCAGAGGAGGATGAATGTCCTGAATTGCATCAATGCTTTGTCATGTGCGGAAGGGAAGGCCAGCAGGAGTGATCCAACTGGGCACGAAAGGGCTCTCCTGAGAAGCCAACAGCTTCAGCACAGAGAAGCCCACCACTGCTGAGAGGGACAGTCCTGCTCCAGAGCAGAGGAGCCCATCAGCACCCAGCCCACCACCACTGCTGACAGGGACAGCTCCAGCCCCGGGGGCTCAGGCTGTGCTCAGCCTGGCCTTCAGGCTCTGCAGAAATCCACACTGCATGGCACCTGCAGGCCTCATCCTCATGACACCTTCTGTCAGGATATCATCTAGGGAGCAGAATGCTCAGACTTTTGCTCCACCAGCCTGTGCTCTCCTAAGAGCTGTGGAGGTTTCTGTGAGTCAGACAGTGAAATAATTGAGTTTTGCCTGCATTAAGGCAACTACTCCTGCCAAAAAGGCTGCACCAAGGCTGTAAGGCAGACTTTAATATTCCTGCTTGAGGTAAGGCTTGACAATCTGCCCATTTAGATTATAAACTCTTTGGAAATGAGAACTGTTAATGATGGGACTCTGCAACTGGCTACACCAAAATTTGCACCAAGGAAAGATGAGTGCCAATAGCTCAAGGCAACTTAGTCCTAGCTAAACAAAATCAGATTCTTTCTTCCCCCAGCTTTTTGTGGCACTGAAAAATGTTCACATGACGTAGTCAGCTCTCCAAGCTACCAAAGATGCACTTACAAAGGAGCATTTTAATGGCAGGCCACTGTCTGAGAGTGCATTAATGCATCTATTGCCTTGGAGACAGAGAAAGGGCAGCCTGTGGAGACAGAATGAACCCTCTATGACAGAGCCTCGGCACATCCCTATTGACAGGGTCTAAGGGACTGGATTATGTTGGAGAGGGGGGCGGGAATAGTAAAACAAGGCAATGTGAAAGACAGGGCACGCAATTTCAACCTGATCAAAATTACCTTGGGTCCAATTCATAAACATATTGGACTGATTGCTGCTTTAGCATCATTAAATGACTCTCCTCAGATTAACTCATGACTGTTAAGGATTAAGTGATTCTTTTTATAAGTAATACTTTGAAGTCAAATCCATAAAATTGGTTTAGGCTAAAATTAGAAGGGCTCTAATAAAATGCCCTGTGAGTACAAGTATTTCATGGTTGTTTCAACAGATATCACCTTAAACACGCTTCATTGTCCTGCACAGTGGCACACTGACCCAGAAAAGGGAGGGTAACAAATCAAATATGAGGGTGGGTTTGCCACCCATGCAGGGTGCAAGAAGGCTGTGTCAGGCTGGAACCACCAGCCTCTGAGCACCAGCACTGCACAGGGCTCTGGCACCAGGTGCAGGGCTGTGAGAAGGCACAGGTGGCTGCAGCACGGTGGCAGCACTGTGATCCTTTAGTCCCTCTGCTTCTGTCTCCAGGTTGATTAGCGTGCAAAATAAACAAAAAGCACATAAGATGAGAAGAAAAGGAATTACAAAGATCTTTTGCCTCCACTAACATGAGCTGCTGCCAGTCTGTATTTCTTTTTTCTCCCCAGACAAGCTGCTTGGCAGTCCCATCCTCTGGCATGCCCAAAATGGAGTTCTCCCACTCCTTTCATCTGCCACTGGGAAAAAATGCAGAAGTGACATGTCTGGGCTCTTAGCAACTGAGATAACTGGCACAGCACTGAAAAGACCACTGGCAGCTAAACCATTCACTGCACTCCGACGTTTGTAAACACAACAAATGCTGGGGACAGTGGGGACATTTTTCAAAAATGGTTCTGCCAGAGGCTGAAGCAGGGAGAGTCTGTCCAAACCTATTTTTTCATACCAGGGTCTGCTCCTGGGCTTTGCTACATACCCTGCTCATCCCAAACACAAATGTCCCCTCCACTAATGGAGAAACGTGCCAGTCCTTAGGGAACAGTGCACAACAGGGCTGGGACTGAGGAGGGTTTGCTCTTGCTGCATTCTCAGTGGATTTACACCAGCACTGGGTGACATGGGGAAGAGGAGTTACATCCCAAGCACAGCAAGGGCATGACACATCCTCTAGAAGAGAAAGGAATGAAGTTCTTCTCCAGAGAAACAGTCCCCATCCTTGGGTAACACAGGTCAGTACAGTGAGAAGCACTGCAATTCTTGCTATCAGCTCCGCACACACACAGCTCCCAAACCTGCTCGCAGCCTGGCCTTCCCCTGCTTTGTTCCCCTGGTGTTAGGAAACCCTGTGAGCAAGAGCATCAGGAGCAAGCCAGGCTGGGGAATGCAGCCATGCCCAAAAGGGATGCATGGATACCAGGACACAGGAAATCCAGCACTCACCTCTGAGGAGTCGGCATACCGAGCAACACGTGCACACTGAAAGAGGAGCTGAGCGTTAGGAACTCATCAGGTGAAGCCACTCACTCTTAGAAAACACTCAGAACCATTTTGGACTTCAAGGCCCTCATGTGCACAGGGAGATGAGTGTCTCCACTGACCAGCATGGAGCACAGACGCGGGAATGTGCCTCATCCCACGCTGTGTCCATACGGGTGTTAAGGATGGGGTTAGGCACAGCTCCCTGGCTCTGTTCTCAGACCACTGAACAGAAGTAACTCCTGACTGGAGGAACCGGGGAGTGTGGATAAGCAATGGGAGTGTGGATAAGCAATGGGAGTGTGGATAAGCAATGGGTAACACAGTGCTAAAGGCTGTATGTATAGCAAACACAGGGTGCAATACTTGTAATTCTATGTGCCTGGATTTTTTTCAGTAGATTTAGACTTCTTGTAGAAGAAGTCTGGCTGCTACAATCACTCACATAGCTTCTAAAGAAAATTTAACCAGGAGGGCCCTACAGGAATTAATATCCTGATGGAATTGCCGTAAGAATGAAAGCAACCAAGAGAATTGTGTTGCACCCTTCAGTGCAAATGCAGGTGATTCTTAACTGTTCACAAAAGTGTGAAGTTTACAGCTTCATCTTGAGCACAGTGTGTGTTTCAGAAAACAGCCTAAATTTCCAGTTTGAGCCTTTCAATTTAATGTTCACAGTGGCATCAATGACTCCACACTAAGAGAAGCTTTTGAAGAAGAAAAGGTTTGAGCTCTGTGTGATTTTTTTAGTTATGATTATCCTGCACTGGAGACACTGGAAGTTCTCCCATAGTTTCACAGTCATTTTAAAGCAGTGCAAACCAGTGCTGCTGTTGAAAGCAGATGTCCCACTGTCCCTTGCACTCTGGCCTCCACCTTCCTTGTCCCATTGCTGATGTCTGTGCTGCTGTTCTCTATTGGCTTGAGGATCTGACCCAGGCCAAGAGCAACCTGGAAGCAAGGGACAACATTTAACTTGAACCAACTCCTTGACTGGGGTCAGCATATAAAAATTGGATTTATATATATCCAAAGGAAGAGACAGCGTTGGCCAAAAGCAAGCAGGTGGGTTACACCCTTTCAGTGAGACAGCTGCCTCCCATTGGCTGGATGCTGCTGTGAAACTATGGGCTTCCTCAAGAGATCTGCTGCAGGTTCAGCCTCTGGTTTTACACAGAAGGGAGCTGATCACAGTTCATCCTCTGGGAGTTCAGACAACATTTGTCTGGGTTGTTCTCACACATCTTTCTGGTTGATGGGGACTGAATATCCAAACACATCCTGACTGCTGATGTTCCCTCACCTTTGTTCTGTACTGCAAAGCCTTTGGTCCTTCAGCACAAGACCAAAAAGCAGCCTTGAGTCTCTCCTGCTCAGAAGAACAGAGAGTATCAGAAAGCACACTGTCCATTTCTGCTTTGAAATCATTCCAGATGAGAATGATCTCAGCCTGGGGCAAGCTTAAGCAGAAAGAACACTGGGTTTGGGCAATACAGAGGGTGGCTCCACTGTTTGTGATCCTCTGGCCCAGGCAGCATCAGCTCTGGACACTGACTGTCCTGTGATGCAACACAAATTAAGGCAATACTATAAAGTTAAGAAGTGCAAAAGCTCCTCACTGTTAATAAGGACACATCTGTATGTGGATTGTTCCTGGACATTTGCCAGAACAACAGGATTGCCTTGAAAAATATTTGGAAATATATTTCTGGAATTGACAGGTTTCCATAACAATGAGTAGCCATTGTTTTGGAAATTGTTTACAGTTCCCAAAGGAAAGAGGCAGTTCTGCCTGTGGAAAAAGCACAGGTTGGAATAGGCATTGAAGCTAAAATGTCAGAGTCTATCATCTGGGTGCCAAGACCATAAACTGAGAAATGCTGAACCAAGAGTAAAGTGAAAAATCAGATGAAGAGGTGGTGGACCTGCTGCATGGAGGAAGGGGATCAGGGTGTGTCCTCGGTGCCTGTCAAAGGAAGATGTGCACATTTTCCTGGAGCAGTGGTGATGCCTCATGGGATGTGCTGTTTGTGGGGTAGGCAGCCACCCACAAATCATGGCAAAAGCAGCCTCTGCCTCTTCGTGTCGTCTGAGTGTGGCTTTTGACTGGGTGTGAGGAGGAGGACAAGGGTCTTTCTGTGGGATGAGTGTGAATACACCTAGAGCCCACTATGTGCTGAGCAGTCCAATGCCTGCAGAGGGACCCATCCTCACAGCAGGACTGCACAATGGATAGGCACCACTGAAAGGCAGCAAAGACAGCAAAAGGTAGAGGGGGAAAAAAAGTAGCAAAAGGTAGAGGAAAAGGAGCAACTCCCCTTGTGTCAAAGGCAGCTCTTGCTTATTCTATTCCTTGGCCTCATAAGACACTCTTCAGCAGGCAGAAATAAACCTTTGCTGTGTCTGCATGAGGTCATTACCAAGTGCCAAGCTCTTCACACAGTGTCAAGAGGGGATTCAAAGAGTCACAAATCCATCTAACCAGCACCATTGACATTATAAAAATAACAATAGTGGAAACGAAATAGGCTGAGTGTTTGTAATAGCCTGGTCCTGCAGCCAGCTTTTGGCCACAGCCACAGCCCACTGGTGTCAGGAGAGCCTTTTCACGTGCTTCAATGGGCTTGGAAACATGCCCAAGAGATGTGAAACCAGGACCTGAACTGCTGCTGGTGCTCACTGGGGGACTGGGTGGTTTAATACCAACAAAAGTGAATTTTAGCAATCTCTTCTGTGCAGGGAAGACAACAGACCTCTCTCTATCCCCGTCTGCCCAAATCACTTTCTTTCAGATATCACATCTGCTCTTAAACACGGTCACACAACAGGATTGGAAACAGCAACAGCAAGTCCCACACCAGGTCTGGCTGTGTTTCCATTGCTCAGGGAATGAGAACCATCTAAACAACTGTAAGCTCAACCTAAGGAGCCTTCTCTTGTCTTTGCCTCATTGCTGCAAGTCAGAGTATCCTTCCATATGCCACTTGTTCAGCAGCAGAGCTGGCTTGAGGAGCTTCCAGTTCCTGGCCTCTGGATCTCATACGTCCCTCAAAGTCTCCCAAAACAGAAATCTTGGAGGCTTCCAATATGGCAGATTAGCAAATTTGCATGAGTTAAAAATGATCCCTCAAAAATAGTACAAGAAAGTACTTTTAATCTGCATCAAATTCAAGATTTCTTCCTCTGAGTTCAGAGCTCTCTACTACTGGACAGCTTGAGTAGCCGGAGCTGGGCTGTTCCATCCCGCATCACTGAGACAGATTATGGGCTAACAGAATCACAGCATGGCGTGGGTTGGAGGGAACCCTAAAGATCATCTTGTTCCAACCCCCCTGCCAAGGGCAGGGACACCTTCCACTAAACCAGGTTTCTCCAAGCCTCTTCCAGCCTGGCTTTGGACACTTCCAGGGATGCTAAGTGTCAGGTGCAACTGAAGCCCCCCCAACAACATAATGATAATGAAAATAATGAAAATAATAATAATAATAATAATATAAAACCCAAAGAAACCCTCTTCAGCCTAAAAGAGCAAAGATCAGTGCCTGCAGTGCAAACCCACCACTTCTGGCTGGTATTTGCAGCAGACCCAAGTGGGGTCAGCTCTCAGCATTCTCCATGACAGGTCCCCTGTGATGACAGGGGTTTAGCTTTTATTGGCTAATTTAGTTATCATGCATTTTTGTTGAGACATCATTGTTCCAGCTATACCTTAATTCTAACCATATGAGTTTCAGAGCTTTCATCAAAAAGGGATGGTGGTTTTGGTCTGCTTTTCTTTCCTGAGTGCTTCATCTAAAATTGCACAACAGCAGGGGCTGTTACCCCTCAGAAACTGACCTCTGCTCTCTTGTCAGTCAAAGAAAACACACCAGGTAAGAACATGGCTCTGTGCTCTTCACTGTAAGCATAACCTTTAACTCCAGCCCTCAGCTAATTCCCTTAATTAGTGTGGTCACAAAGAGATCAAGGAGCAGACACAATTCTAGCTGGCAGCAGTCAAGGACAACCAACATAAGCCTTCTTTGAATTACATAAAACCTTAGTTTTTGTTTTGGGAATCATTATCTTCCTATTTTAAGGTTTCTCTTAAAACACCAGGAATAAAACACTTGCAAAAGGAAAGGGTAAGATGCTTCCTTTTTTGTTGGTTTCTTTTTTTAATGTTGCTAACATAATTTGTGGATTGGCAGTGGGACTAGGATGGAAGGAAAAGAGAGAAACACCTCTAAACAGAAAAAAATAATCAAACCAAAAAGATGTACTTTAAGTCTGCTCTGGGTGACTTAAAAAGTCACCCAGATGTAAAAGGTGATAGGGCATCAAGAAAATAGAAGTACAATGCAGGTTAAGAAGAGCTGGCTATTTAGAATGTGAATATCCTCATGCCAAACACATAGTCTGGTATATTTTTACTGACTCCATCTGATGTCACACTGACTATGTCCCACTATCTCTAAAGCAGGAAAAAAAAAGAGGAGTTCAATGTTTCTGTGAGGCAGTGGGGACATCTGACAGGGACATTTATGTCATCTAAGGGCTTTGAGACAGGAGAAAGAGCTGTGTGTCTGCTGTTCTGTAGTGACTGCTCATGCACCTTCTCATATATGCATATATTACATGTATATGTGGCACACTAATGGGCAGAGGCAAATTCTCTCTGTCCCCTGCTTATATCCAACTCTCCAACTAAACAAATACGAAAGGTGGAATGATGGAACTATGTCTGGGCTTAGTGTGCCTAGAGCAGTGTCATCTCACCAGAATATGGCCCTCAGGATGTGACACAGTTTGGCTGACACATCACATTCTTACACACACACAGACACACATATGACAGCTGACTCTGATCAATTCTCCCCTCCAGACATTCTGACTACATACAAAATGGTGCCCACACAAAACAGCACAAGGACTGGAGAGAGCAGAACTGTATTTTTCACTTAATGTGGTTAAAAATGAGAGCAAAGCTGTGGCTGGAGTCTCTCACACAGCATGATACCACCACCTGCAAGTGGAATCGCCCTCCAGAGGAGTCTGTCCGTATTCTCTGCAGGTGGAGAATTAGGATATCAATTTCATTGATAGGGACCTCAATGAAATCACCAAGTGAGATGGGACAGATGGAGGCCTTCGAGATTTTGCAAATTTGTGCAGTTTTCATTAAAAAAAAAATTAAACACAAGATCTCAAATTACTTGGATCCAAAAATTTGTGCTAAACACTTAGGCTCAGTTTGAAAAGTTTATCAACAATTTTTCAGAGATTCATTCTGAGAGATCCTTGGACAGTATTGATAAAAAACCAGAACAAAATCAAAAATCTTTGTGTGTTGAGACAGGAGTTTGTGCCAGGTATGCTGACTTTGCTGTCTTAAGAGCAAAACTACAAAGGCTGCTCTACTCAACATGGAATTAAGATAACTGAATTATGCTTGTGACATTATTTTGGTCTAAATACGTGATTTTTTTTAAAGACTTTTATATTCTGTGTGTGAACACTTTGTTTTCAGATTGATCACTTCAAGAGAAGTGTACGCAAGACCTTACATAAAGATGAAAATAAAACTACTGTACACCAACATTTCAGTTTACCCATAAAGAAAATGTATTCAACAGATAATGTTAAAAAAAAGAAGTCTGATTCTCAGAATTTGTAAAAGGGTCGTTAGGAAATATGAGACAAGACATTTCTAATACATTCCAAAACTAAAGCAAATTAGAAGAAGTAGCAACTACACAGGCTTGAAATACAGCGAGTGTTTGCACAGACCTCAACACAAACAAGTTGAAACTCCTGAATTTCTGACTTGCCAGCATATGTTTCACAAGCTACCAAGTGCAACACGCCTGCAACTTTCCGTGGCTTCTCATCACAGCACTGGAGTTGAGTGATCTTTGGTGGTGTGTGGGAATCCCAGAAGCCATCTGGAGCCACCTGCCTGGGATAACCCTCCATGTCTCAATTTTTGAGATCTAATCTGCAAAGCTATCTCCAGTTAAATGTTTTGGATTTGAACTCAAAAATATTTCTTTACCCAAGCTTGAAACAAATTTTTAAACTGAATCCTCAGGAATAGATCTTATTCATTGCATGATATTTCTTCCCTTTGTTCTTTCAGAATTAGAAAACAAACCACTGCCCATAAGAGACACAGTTTTTCCAGCATGGCTTGCAGCCTCAAGCCCAACTTTCCAGCTCAGGTTGCAAGGACTGAGTCCGGCTTCCCTGCACACTCAAGTCCCATCCTTGGTACCAGCCAGGAATAGTAACCATCAAATGATGATACTGGTTTTTTCTCCTAAGTGCCAAGAGACTCAACAGCATATCTGTGTCCTGGGAATTCTGGTATGTGCTGCCTGCAGTGTCTGTTTCTCTCTGTTCCTGCCAAGGGCATGACTTCATTGAGCGGTGTGATATTCCAGACAACACGACACTGAAAATAACACTGGCACTTACCTGAGCTGCCAGTGCCTTCTGATGCACTTCTGGATGGTTTTGGCTGGCTCTGTTTGCTACTTGTTCGTACAGTGACTGAAGGAGGAACAGTGCTGCTGCTGTCTCCACGAATCGTCGAGAGATCCTGCATGCTAAAGCTCCGTAGTCTCTCAGACAGGGCTCCCTGTCCCTAGTTAAACAAGCAAGTAAACAACACAAAGTTAGATCCAACATTTTGGGGCTATTTTCTCTCTTGCTCATTGAAATCCATCAGGACAATAGGAGGAGAAAAAAAATTGCCTGGTCCAGTAACCTAGAGATGGCAAAAATGAAAGCACCATTCCCTCTCTTGGACCTTCTTTTCGGAGTGGTTCTATGGCAAACATCTCTGATTCTTCACTCTGAGCTCAGAGCAGCCTTGGGCATGTGTAAAGCAGCAGGGTGTTGTTGTATCTTTCTAGCAGATACTTTTCTTCATTGGGAATGAATCAAACAGATGCTTGGCTTCAGAATCACAATTAAATGGCCTGCATCAAAATAACTCCCTTTTAGAGTTAATCATCTATGATAATATTTACTCAGTCATTCTCAGCAATACACAACATTTCCAGAGCACAGAAAATGTGAAATTTTAAAGTAATAAACAGATGTTGTTAAATTCCAAGAAATACAACAGTGGTTTTTTTCATGCAGCTTAAGGAAGAAATAAACTAATGAAATATTTTTCTTTCATTTTTACACTAATTCTCAATCTGACAATGAAGATATTCCTTGGTGAAAGAAATGTAACTGTTCTTTATAAAGGATGGGTTGATTAAATGACACTTTCCATTAAAACTGCATCCCATCAAAAGGTTGACTCTGTAACACTCATGCCACAGCACAGCCATAAAATAGGAACACCAGAAAATTCAATCCATACAGAATGATAGAATTGTTGAGGTCAGAAAAGACCTTTAAGCTATATTAAATGACATTGAGAATATAAATTGCATAACTGATAAAAATTACATTTACATTGTAACATTTTGTTGAGAGGGGAGAATCTGAAAGATACTTCACAGCATACAGTCTTTAAAAAAATACTGAAGTAAACACAGAGAGCCTGATTCTAACATTCTTTCTGCAACTGTAAATTAGGAAAAATTCAATGGATTCTTTGACTGAGATGAAATCAGAAAGATGGCAAATAACAGACAGCAAATACTGTCCTGTTTAACAAAAAAGATAAGGCACACTGTAGCAATTCACCAACCACTTTCATCTAGACTTGTATTTGTCCAAGCAGCACAACCTGACCGCTGCCAGAGGGCTTAGGCTGGGGCTGGACCAGAACACATCACTGCTCCCTTCTGGGCTGCAGTTTTGAGTATCCTGACCCAGTGTGCAGGTCAAGGCCAGTGGAGAGTTCACTGGTGCTGGCCTGGCAGAGAGAAAGGACTTACCCTGAATATCTACAGTCGAAGGCAAGACTGGACACATTCTTTGCTAAAGCTGTTAGCTTACTACCTGTCCCCTATGCACTGGCATTGATCCATGGGGAAGGCAATGCAATAATTTACTTACTGATTTATCAACATCACTTCAGAAATTCTGCATGCACAGTAAAGGAAAATCAGTGCTTCTACCTCATACAAATTCCTTAGTACCTTACTTTTAGGGTGTGTAAGTAGAGAGGGCATCAGGTGCTTATGACTACAAGCACTGTGACAGTCTGCACTTTCTACCTTCAAGAAGAATGACAGACCAGTAATCTACCAACTTTTCAGCCTGAAGCTTTTTGTACAAGAAAAATGGGTTCAAACTTCCTTCTCAGCTCCACATTTAGCTTTCCTGCAGACTGTTAGAGAGAAGCAGCAGACTTACTTTGCTCTTTCCCACTAGCCTATTCTACTTTTGAAAGTATTTTAAATGGATGGGGCTTCTTTGCTTATATACCAAGACATATTATGTTGCTGATTTCATATGCATGGGAGTGGAGTCCTGAGAACTTATGCTTTGCTAAACTCTCACATCTCCCATCACATTCTCTAACCTGGCACAAGAGTTGATGCCTGAATTTTGGCTACTCCTGCCAGTGGCTGAGCCACTCTTGGGGTATGTTCTCACTCCAAGAGGCATCTCCAGTTAATACTCTTGGGCCAGTGTAAGGTACATTTACTCTGTAAATGTTACTGGGCTGGTGACTGTAGTTGCCTTGCATGGCTGGTCAGCTGGGTGAGATCTCAGCTGCCCAGAGCTCCGTGCAGTTCTGGATGGGTTTTGGAGCTTGCACTGAATTCCTGCACAACACACCCTATTCTCAGTGACTGATTCAAAGCCAACACAAGATATCCTACCCTGCAGCCTGATTACAACAGACAGATCTCCAGTGAGAGCAAGCTGACCATTAAATAATATTTTGCTATTGCAGAACGACTGGGCCAGCAAAGCCAGAGGGTTAGCAACTGATGAACTACTGTAACTTGAGTGCTGTATTCCTCCCTCATCTCCAGCTCAAGTGTCAGCAGGGCTCAGGCTTTTAACCTCCCCCCAGCTGCTCTGCTCAGCCAGCTAACCCAAATTCCATTTCATTCCAGCCAGCAATTTATGTATGTGGACATGAGTCAGGTTAGAGATGAGATTCATGTGTCAGACCAACCTGGCAGGGAAGATGACACTAACACATTGAAAATGAAGAAGATGTGATAATATTCTTGCACTGCACCTTGTGATATAACAGCATAGAATGATCAAAGCCCCCAGAGAGAGCTTTGAAACAAGGGCCTGATACGTGCCTGTCATCTGTGGTCTGTTACATCAGCCTGTAAGACAGAGCCTTGAGCACAGAGTGAAGCAGCTGAGCTAAACAACTTCGACTTTCTCCAGGAAAAAAGAATTAAAATTGCTCTTCCTTAATGTTTGCTTTAATTTAACTTGAGTTTCTAACAGCAAAAATAAAGATTGTTTATAAAACAGGTAATAGCAAAATACTACTGTTACTGTTCCTACCATTCTATGAAACAATTTGTCCAAATATCAGAAATGGCAAGAGCAGCAAAGGCCTGGGTTAAGTGAAGGCACTGAACACATGTGAAAACCTGCAGAATGCCATTCATTTTCTTTCCAATTTCTGCACCTTTGGTCTTTGTAGGGATAGACTTGATTTAGTTGCTCCTAGAGCAGAGTATAACACTAACAATTCTTTCCCAGTTACCATATTTTTACTTGACCCCAAATAGAAATGTGACAGAAATTACCACAGAATCAGGATGGTTTCAGAGTAAAATGGAAAATAATGTTTACCAACCCTTATTTCCCTGCCACATGAGAAGCTGCTGTATATGAAATCACAAACATTTGAAAAGCCAGCATGCTGAGGGTTTGCACTGCTGTGTTTTAGAAATAAAGACTTTATCCAGATGTAATGCTTATTATTCCACAAAAAGACTTATCATTTATTAGCAAAAGAAAATAACAAGTTAATGGCTTTATTTCTCAACAGAACAGATTTAGCACAGCACATGTTTTGGGCTGTGTTTTGTTGAAACAATCATGTGGAATATGAAGAGCAGCTGTTTGGGGGATTTTTGTTTACTGTTGTGGCCACGATCCTGCAGATGCTCTTCCAACTGCTACAGACATGAGAGATATCCCAGGAATTTCAGCACAGAGAGGATCCAGGTCCTGAAGCTATGCCTACACTACAGGCCAGAGGCATGCCTGCAGCACATCCACACAGATCTGGGCTAGTTTTATTCTAGAGAGCATGACAGCAGTGATACCATGACAGTAGCTGTAGTAACACCATTTCACTGTGTCAACAGCAAACAGCTCGATGTTATTACACAGCCTTCTGAAAATTGTGACTGGGAGGGCTGTGGGACTAAGGATGACACCACTTCTCTCTCTCCCTCACTGAACACCAACAATCATCAGGATGATTGTGCTGGCAGTGTGGGACCTGTGTTTTGGGGACTTTAGAGGACACAAGCATGAAGCGGTGCTGGAAAACTGAGCTTTAACTTCCCTGGGCACAAGACTCCCTGCCTAGACTCAAATTCTATCTCATCCAGTTTCTCTTAAGACATGGACCATCCCTCTGGGCATGGCACTTCTGATTTTACAGACAGTGAATTTGCTAGATGGTGACATTTTGGTGGCTACAGGTGTGAACCAGTGTCTCTCTGTTCCCTGATCACTATGGTGTATCTGCCCCCAAAATCATCTGATCTTGCCCATAGGTGAAGGTACAGTACAAACTGAAAGTGGAGCTCTTCAGACTTCCTTGGCCTCTTCTTCCCCCAGCATCTACCTCACAAGTTCTCTTTTTACAGGGAAGAGCCAGGGTGCAGTGCTACTGAACAGGACAAAAGACAGCTACTGAAAAGGACATGGTATTATCAGTGCCTTGTCACTGCTATCACTTGGGATCAACCTTATTTAGATTCATGACTGCACCAACAGTGTGAGGGCATGGCCATCAAGACAAGCTGCAGAAGCTCATTTGTGATTCTAAACAACATTAAAACTTCCATCCATGTGGCACAATAATTAACCTAAAACTAATTTAAGTATATCTGCCTGATTTGGTCAAAATGACAGTTGCAGTATAGACATTCCTTCCTCACCCACATTCTTTCCTTTTTGCTTTAAAGAGTAGGACAAAACAGTATTAAAACACTGAACTTCCAAAGCCAGCAACCTGCACACTGCCTTCCTCTTCATGTTGGAGACATCACCACCATCCTCTCCAGAAACAAACATCAACCTCTCTGGGTCCAGAGCACAAATATTGATGCAACCAGTATTTGCCTGGAAGGATCAGAAATTCTTTCAAAAACCTGACATCTGCATTGTGACAAGCACTGTAAAAGGCGCTCCATCAGAAAGAGCTGGAACTGTCTTCATTTCTTAACCACTTTGTAATCAGTCTCTGCATTCACATTTGAACTAAAACTTTTTAGAGGGAGATGCATTTAGGAGTCTGGGAAAAACTGGGTTTGCATTCAATGGAATTATTCATTATAAATACTTCACGTACATAGGCAGCTAAAGCTAAAGTAAATAAAATTAAGCACACAATTTAAAAATCTGCAATTTATATAACAGTCCCATTAAATATGATCTAAATATAAACAAATAACAGTGTCTAGATTTCATCATTCTTTCAGTCTGAAAATAAGGAAGAACTCTGTACACATTGTTTAGGCTTCAAAACATCTCTAATACCTACAGATTCCATTTTGCAGCTGTGGAAACTACGACACAGCATGACAAACCAGAAACCCAAAACTGCCAAGTCACAAAAGAGAAGCTTTTAATACAATCAGTGTTAATGCAGGACGGCACCTCCTGCGCTTTTGCATCTTAGGATCAGCAGTTAATAGACAAGCAAGGGAACACTAAGTCACACTCAGCACACTTCCAGCACAATACTCAATCTGTTAATGTTCTCCTCTCTTTTTGCTGTAACTGTGGTTAGTAGTACTCCTCCACAGATGTCTGCATGCATGTTGCAGCCTCCACCCTGCCAGTGTCCACTGCAAGGTGTAGTGCATGTTCCCGGGATGTCAGTTACGCCTGTGGTGTCAGGGCTGCCCCAGCCACACTGGTCAGAGATCGTGGCTTCAAAAGCTCCACTGCAACCCCAACCATCCTCACAGGGATCACAGCAGAGGGAGAGAGGCTCCCTTCATCCATTAGTGGGAACACAACAGCAAACACAGCAGCTTGGCTGAGAAAGCAGCAATCACCTGAGTTAAATGAGTGTTCCATGTACAAAGCTCCCTGCCTGGCTGCTGGAGTCTCTTTGACTGCCAGCAGAGGACTTGGAAGGCAATTTGCTGATGAGATCAAGGACAACCTTTTAAAGCTCAGCACGCAAGATCTACCCACTGGAAGCAGAGCAGACAGCATTTGGCCTCAGACCAATCTCGGCTGAAAACAGTCCAAACTAATCTAACAACTAGTCTAACAACTAGTCTAAGGGGGAGCAGACATTAGTTAGGGGTTAGTAAAAGCACTCAGCAGATTACCTGCCCTTTTTTCTGGTCCAAATACAAGTGTAAATGGAGTAGCTGAGAGACCTAGCAAGGGAAAAAAGAGAGCCATTGTGGCAACACACATAAAAGCTTTGAGAACAAGATCTATTTGAAGCATAAGTAATCGAGGTGAGACATGAGCGTGACACTGGGCACCATGTGCAGGGACTCACGTACACATAAAAAGCAGGGACACCCACCTGTGCACTACACCTCTGAACGTAGGTTCTCCCTTCCTCAGCTTTCCCAGAGAGATGGAGAAACCACTCCATAACCCCAGCTGACAAGGTGTCACCTAACGTGTGTTTTTAAAGACTAAAGCAAATTATAAACACTATGGGCTGCTACTCCACTCCTTGCACTTGATTGATGCTTCCCACTGGAGAAATCCCCAGTGTCAGGCCTAATGACTAGTTTAGGCTCAGGATTATGTGAGGGACACGTGGCAGTCATTTTAGTCCTGGTGACTGACAGTTCTCCTGAGCAGTAGGGTGACAGTGGGGAATTGCTCACAGCAGTGAGCAGGAGTTTGCACACAGAAGCTTCCTCGTGTCTGGCTGCAGGCAGGCCCTGAGCAAAACCATCAGCTTTATGGTCTGAGCACAGGCATGAGTGAAGGAGTAAATTGCTTCTGCCACCACATGAACACAAATATCCTACAAGCAGTATCCTTATTTATGGCCAGGGCCTGCGTGCCATGTCTAGTCTGGAAGAGCTACCTGTTTGGAAATGTCAGACAGTAACAAAGACTCAAGGGGAAACCAGTTGACGTTAATGTTGTTGGTGGAAACATAATTTCATCCACCCTTTTTGTTTGTGCAGTTCATTTCCTCTCCAGGGAACTCTTTGTTATTTTTTCTCCCACACTAGTCTCTCTGTAAAAATTTATTTTTTGGTTCTGCTGTCCTGTGCATTCAGTGACTGTTGTTCGCTTGTTGGAGACACCAAACAAACAGCCAACATGAAAGAGAAACTGGGAAGTTACCTGGACTGTAACTCAAGCAGCATTGGGATTCTATAGATTTGTGGAAAACAAATTCTGAATAGAAGAGGCATCACACATGACAAGAACACTTCACAAAGTACTGTAATCAGTGGCATGCTACCATATATTTTAAGAAAGCCATTTGTTGTTCCTCTTTATTGGTGTAACATAGCTCCAAGATATTTGATTTTGCATCCCAAGTGGAGATCCTTTAAAAGAAGCTACTTTATAAAGCAACAAGCTCAGCCCCTCTGAGATAAGAGTAATGTGTCCCCAAAGGCTTCTCAGACTGTGAACTCTAAATCACTCCTGACCTCTGCAGCTCTAGGCCACGTTACTGATCAGGGCACATGATGTGGCCATCAAAGAAATGGTGCTAAGCAGATTGGTTAGAACTGTGCTCCCACATGCTTGCTCAGCAAAGGAGCACTCTCCCTCTGAGCAGGGGGATCTAATCATTACAAAGAGGTTTTATCAAGCATCTTATGGGAAAGGACGCTCCTGACCCCCTGCCTTCCTCTTTCCCAATTCCAGTAGAAGTGCAGTTCTCCACTGTTATGCCACAAAAGGCAGCATGTTTCTCCCACACAATCTTTTTTCTCCCAATTCCTACACTAAATAGGTCTAAAATCGCATGGTAAATTAGGGATCTAAATATTGATTTTTGGGCAATTACAGTGGCTACACCAGCCGGATACTAGAAATTAATTAAAAGATGCTGTTTGTCTAAAGAGGATAAAACCTAAATCATCACCAGCATTTACCTCCCAGTGTCCAGTTTTAAAAAACAGCAACTGTACTGAAAAACTTCCTGATAAATTCTTTGGGCTAAGAGGCCCTAAGGCAATGAAGCTATAACCCTCCAGGGGAAGGTGAGCCCAAAGGCAGAAATAGAAATGAATAGAATAGAAATGCCAGCCCAGACAGGTGGTTTGGGACCTGCTGAGGCTGCGCCCCTGAGCATTAGTTAAGGAGATGGATGCACATCCTGAAACGCTCCTGCTTGTCTGCGTGCCTGCTCCTTTTAACGATACACGGAGTGACTGCTGGCTCCAGCAGCACCGCGAGCCACATTTCCCCACGCATGAAAGGCTCCTGGACTGTTTCTCAGACTTATTAAGCACAAATAGGCTTTTCACTGACACCAGTCATGCGTGCCTGCTCCCTCCACCTCATTTATCTTCTCCTGCCAAGGCTCTGTGCCCACTGCCAGCACCACGCTGTGCCCCACTCCCCTGCGTAAAAGCGGGCACGCAATGGGCCACAGCACCAGCTGCTCTGCCACCCTTCCCCACAAGAAGGGCAGGAGAAGGGCAGGAGAAGGTACATTATCAGAAACCTATGGAGTACACTGATCTGTTGGCAGTGAGATGTTTTCTCCACATCTCCTTTAAAAAGCAGAGTTGAGGCTGCAACTTGGAGATGGTTAAGTGGTTGGGAGCAGGACTTGTCTTCAGGTGGGGAAAGACGGTGGTCTGTTTGGCAGAATTGGTTTGTTCAGGGTGGGGAATACGGATACATCCAAACAGGATCTGGGAAACCCAAGAGCTTGAAAAAGAGAGTGAGAGAGCTGGGGGAGAGTGAAAAACTGGTGATGTGTGGGTTGCAGAAAGAGAGGAGGCAATCGCAGGGCTGGGCAGCTTCTGGGAAGGCAAGCAGGGATAGAAGTGTCGGGGACTGGGGACGTGGGAAAGCAGCAGGTGGTAGGAGGCTCAGGGTGACAGGTGGAAGATAAGTGCTGGGAGTGTGGTGACAGCAAGGGAGTACATACAGGTGTGCTGGAGAAGGTTGGTGCTGCTTCCAAGCCACTGGTGCCTCTCTCTCCTTGCCGCAGCCATGTGTGTGTCCCAGGTGCTTACACTGAAACCTGACTGGTGGCAATGAAATGCCCACTTATGCCCAGGATCCATCTGAAGGATGCACTGCCTGGCCAAGGCCTTGTAGCTGCCCCACAACTGGGGCTGTAACAGCCCAGCTGCTGCTGTTTCCCTTCTGCTGCTCTTCCCCAAAAGCAAGCTCCTTTCCTGCTTCTCTTCTCCCCACCAAGGTGAGCTGGAAAAATGGTGGTGGTCAGTGCCCAGGGCCCTTCAGGAATGGAAATGGCTGAATTAGCTGGAACTATTTGAAAACACACAAAGAGCAGCAGGATTTACTGCCTGGTCATTTAATCCTACCACTTAGGACTGACCCAGTTGAAGTCACCACATGTGACAGAATCACCAAGTGATGAGGGCAGGATTAGAGCCCCAAACGAGATTATGCTCCTTGGTGGGGATGTGAGCTGCTGGGGGCAGGGAAAGATCTGTGTTGAGCACCTATCCGGGGTAATAAGACCAGATATCCAACGTTCTGTTTGCCTAGTGAGCACCAAAAATATCTCTGGAGAGAGAGAAAACACCCAAGTGAGCCAGCTGGGCAGACTTGGGGTGCTTGGGACACTGACAGCTCCTCAGCCTGTAAAACGAACTGGCACAGGTTTGTGCCAGCGTTAGCACAACTGTGGCTTCAAAACAAACCAGAGCAGGGGAAGGGAGCAGGAGGAGGGGGAAGCACAAGCCTGCAATACATAGGAATAAGACAGAAAAGGGAAAGGGCCAGAATCAGAGGTAAGGAGGGTGTGGCTGTGCACAGCTTGCAGCATTTTAGCCTGCAGTAAATATAAAAGCAGCAGCCTGTCACACACAAATGGCAATCAGAGTGCCAGACACACTGTGCTGCACAAATAAAAAGATGATGGATAAACAGAATGGATAAAACAATATGATGGACAAAAAGAATGGATAAAAAAAATACGATGGATAAAAAGAATTAGGAGATGGGCCTTGCCTAAAGATCTTATCATGAAAGACAAAAGACCATAATGGATCACAGGTCAGACAGAAAGGAGAGGACAGGGCTATGCACAGTATGAGTCACGTTCTCCAGGTAGAGAAGCCTTTAGATTTCAGCTAATTTACTGAAAACAGGTCTGTACAGAGCCCCTTTTCAGCCCAGCAGCTCACTCTGTATTACCACTGCAGGATGTCAATTTGCAAAGTCTGATGGTCCATTTCTTCATACAAAGGCTTCTTTTCCTCACCCAGTAATCCAAGTGAAGCAGTAAATAATCCTCACATTCACTTGCTGGTAAAAGCCATGTTTTCCATGGAAGCTGCAGGAGCTCAGTGCTTCTGAATAAATCATCATAACTCTACAGGTTCCAATTTTAACACAATCCTTTAAAGGCTGAAACCAAATGAACGGCTCCCTTTCCCATCTACACTCAACACTTATCACAGACTAGCTGGATACCCTTAAATATTGGCATTGGGAAAGCCATGATAAGCCTTAGAAATAGTATTCTCTTTCCTCCTTCCCCCTAAGGACAGCACTGCAGTCTGGTCTGGCATCTGTCTGCTGAAAGTGTTTTCCAGATAATTAGTCATTTAACTTCTCTCATGCAGGATAATCTGCCTCAGTTATACCTTCTCAAGTGAGCGAGTAAGGGCGCTGACATGTAGTTGAAAACCTCTGAAAACCAAGGCAACAGAAACTGTTCCCACCCCTGCCTGTTGTATCACTCCTCTCTGGGACACAGCTCCCTCCACAGCAGCAGGGACAGATACGTGGAGACACGTCCACACCCGCCCAATCACATCCTGAATACCTGAGGAACCCCAGCTCAGCACTTCTGCACTGCAACGCACCAGGCTGTAATTCACACCAGGCAGCTCTCCCTGCCAGAACAGCAGCACATTCTGTCTCAGAAGGGCAAAGGACAGAAGCTGCTTTAACCATTCCTGGATATTACACTGGGAATGGATTGGGGTGTAGTTCCATGAACAGCACAGCTAATCTGTCTGCTTCCCAAGACCAGGAACGGATGATCTTGCTTTCCTTTCCTCTGGCCATGCTTCTCACAATGCAGTTCAATCCCTTTCCTTCTGCTGGCTCAGGCACTCGAGATACATTTGTGGGCTCAAAAAAACATACCCCTTTCTTTTTCTTTCAGGATTAACTTTCTGATAGACTAGAGATAACCTGGGGGGATCCAGAGTGCTGGTGCACACTGGGAGCTGGAGCATCACCCTATTTTAGAGGAGGAGATCTGTCAGATCAGCTTCCACTACGCTGCATGTGCACCCTGAGGCACATGGAAATAAGCAACTTGCTAGAGGCCACAAGCCAAAGTAGGGAAGGAAGCCAGGGGTCCTATTTTTTCCTCACACATTCAGAGTAATTTAAATGTCAAGGCTGAAGGAAATACTTGAACAGTCCTTGTTTTGTTGTAAAAATCAATCTATTCAATAACAACCTCTCAATCTTATTAACAAATCATTTTCCCCTCCCCAAATCATTTTCCCCTCCCCAAAGTAGTGCGCAGCACAGACTCTTCTGGCCCATTACATTTGCAATATCTGAACAGTTTTCTCTCAAGTTGTGTTGGCAGATGTGCAATACAACAATACCACACAAGTCACAGAGTTGTCTTCTTCCACCACTGAATGGGGAGTTTCATCAACTATCAAAAACAACAGCTTCCTTGTGCTGTGGAGACTCTTCCCTCTTTCCCCCATTGCCACTGGAGCCACACTTCAAGGCAGAGAGACTCTTAAGAAAAACACCAGAAAAGTGGAAGAGTGGGAAGGAAAACTGGTGCTGACTGTTCATTCCAGTTGAACAGCTGATGCAGACACTGTTGCAGTCCTGATGAAGGAACAGGTTGGCACTGTGGGTTTGGGTTACTGTTGAGCTTCTCATATTCAGAAGCTACCTAGACAGGAGCCAGAATTCCTTTGGGATTCACACGTAGTTTCTCACTGTGTCCTAAAAACAGCTCTAAGCACAGACAGTCTGCAGCACCTTGTAGGAAGGGGCTCAGAGCAAAGGCAGTGCAGCAAAACTGGCATTCCTAGAGCCTATTTATGTCCCCAGTGTGACTTCTTCAGGCTTACATGGCAGCAGCAAAAGTGTTAAGTGTCCTGAAGGCATCACAAAAATGTTATTTCATTGGGCATATGATACACAGCACTGCTCTAGCTCCACGTTTATCCCAGGTTTCAGTCCAGATTTGGATTATCTCACAGTCCCTGGGTTAGAAGAGCCTCCCTACTGAAGAACAACAGCTCAGGAGAAGACAGGCCTGACAACCTAGTCTGCACAATGCTAGGCAGGGAAAAGGGAGCCAACTTTTGGGTCTTGCATATCCTTGTGATCCCATGGGCATGGCACACCCTTTGGGCTCCCCACCTCTGTAATACCTTCCATTCAACACGCTTTATAGACTTCATGGTATTTGGCCTCCCAAGGATGCATTACGCATTTTTACAAAAAGTAAGGCCAAGACATACTAAAGTGATGTGCCTGAGGTCACAGGAAAAGCACTTGGCAGAGAAAAATAACTTCCTTTAACTCCCATTCTCATGTTTTTCCTGCTACCAGTACCCTCCTTGTCCATATGTTTCTAACTATCCTTTTGCAACAGGTGTTGCAACCAAGCCTCACCCCCAAAATACACTGTGCACATCGACTCTAAGCCATGATAGCCTATGGCCAGAGGGCAGGACCACAAAATGCAGTTATCAAGTCTTTACAGCTTTTATGCAAGAAAAAGAACAACAGATAACAGCTATTTTCAGGGTTTGGCCCTAAGCCAGGAAGAGAGCACAGGATATAGCCCTTCAGATGAGACCCCTCATCCAATATCTATCTACTCGTCCTCCAAAAGCAACTACTGGCACTTCCCATTCACTCCTATATAAACATCTCTGCATAACACCAGTTATGTTATGTGTATGCCTCACAGAAGAACTTTTAGCCTTCATGAACTTCATCTTCTTTCCTGCCACTACACAAATTATAGGTCACCATACAAAACCAGTGAGAGAATCCCTACCCCCACCATCTCCCCACCTCCACACCGTGGCTGCTGCTTGCAATAGATGCAGATAAGCTTTTAATGAGGCACCATCCTGACCTGCTCCTTTACCTTTGAAGCTGCCATGACGGCTGCTGTGGCTGCAACGTTCAGCCCCCGCTTCCCAAAGTGCACAAGGGCATCGTAGCTCCGGTCTTTTGCCTGGATGAGGCAGTCATCGATCTCCTGTCAGAGCAGACAACAAAACAGACAATTAAAAAAGCACAAGAAGCACAAGTTCAGGCTTATGCTCCCAGCCTTAAACTCTTGGTAAAGAGTCAGGTCATCCTTTATGGAGGTAGATGTCCTCCATTTCCTTCACTGTGGCTGGAAAGAACTTGGCAGCCAACATTTGCAAAGAGGAAAAGTTTGCTGGAGGGAAGTAACTCCCACTGCAGGGTTTGGGAACTCTTTATTCTACAAGTAGAAGATTGAGACCCAAAGTTGGGGTCTGGGAAGCAAGAGAAATCTGCCTGAGCAGCATGGACTTATAGCCATTTGCAAACCATGCACTCTAAAGACAAATGAGATTGCCTCATAGTTAAAAATAATCATATGATGACACTGGGCAGCTGAAGCTGTGTTCTGGACAGGTGGTCTCAGAAATGTCTGGGATATCTCTGCACATCACAGTAGTGCCCAGCTTCAGATGCCCATGGAATTTGTAGGCCCAGAGCTTCTGGACTTTGATGCTGCTCAAAACACAGAGAAACAGTTAGGGAGGTTCCTGCCCTTATTCTCCCTCCCTCAAGACACTGGGGTTTGGATGATAACGATGGCAATGACTCCTAGCACTCAGCTGGTGGATGTGCTGGGTTAGTAGGGACTGGAGGCTGTGAGGAGTTGCTGGCTGCTCTCCCTATTCCCCGTAAGAGGTGGCAACTCAAAATGCATGAGCCCTACTTGGGAGAAGGGAAGCAGAGAGAGGGGGTTGATTCCCACTGTCCTTCTTGGACAGGACTGAGATCCAACATTCCTGCACTGCCTGTGGTTAAACAGAGAGCTTTAATTTCCAAGTTGCCAGGGCAGGAAATAGTTATTCACTCAGCAGTCTGCATGTTGGTAAGTGACCAATAGCTGTTCTTGGCCTGTTTATTCATGTGAGCCAAATGGATCTGCCTGACAGTGTCCCATTCACAGCCACAGGAATCTCCTAGGCAGGCAAATGATCCAAGATGTAATGTCCCCCCTCCCAAAATTAGCATCTTAAATTTGAGCAAGATGTTTTCTAACCCAGGACTTCAACATGCTACCTGCCTTTTTTCACCACACTACACAGCCAGGCATGTGCTTGCTAAGTGCATTTTAGACTGCCTGGGCTGTCATTGTACTGTCATTGCTGTACAATGTTTTAGGCAGAGCTGGGAACAAAGTTGAGGAGTCCTGGCTGCCAGACCAAGTTTTTCTGTTTGTTATATCCAGCCACAACAGAGCACTCCAGCTTTAATCAGCCAGTACATGCAAAGCAGCTCAGGAGGTATTTTTATCCCCCTCCCTCCCAACTTCTCAACTGCACAAAGATGAGTTAATAAGTGTGAGTGCACTGAACAGATGCCAGTATTTAAAAACACAACAACCACAAAGAACAAAAACACCAACCAAAAGGAGGGCATCAAATGACAGAGGACAAGAATCAGCAACTCCCAATCCTTCCATGAAAATGAATGATACAGGGACTGGAGTAAACACACCATAGTTCTGTTCCATCCAGAGAGGACCCAGGCACCTGTGATTACCTTTTCTTTTGAAGACAGTGTTGGATGGACAAATTTCCTGTACAGGAGGCTGGAGCCTTTTGTGTATGGAGACAGCAGCCAAGCTACAAAAGCTATTTTGAGTTCATAGTAGAATGGAAACCTAGAAGAAAAAGAGGGTTACTGTCTGCTCCCAATTTAACCACTGCCCTTAATTAGAGATGCTCAGCACAGGTAGGGATTTGCCAGCCTAGCTCAAGGAAGCTTTTGCTTACCAAAGAACCTAAAGCTTAAAGCATATTGACTCAGTTTTGAACACATCTCAATGAGGCATGTGGATGAATCTTTACTTGGTTATCAGGACCATTATTTAATGGTCTGGAAGAGACTCTGCTGTGTGGTAAGAGGAGCTTTTATATGCAAAGATCACAGGTGCTGCCTTCACAGTATCCCCAGTCATCGTGAGAGAGCAAACCAGCAAACCAATATTTCATCGATGTATTTATGCACTTTCCATCTCTCTGCCTTTCAGCTTTTAAGATAACACTTACACAACTGAAACTGAAATAGAAGAACCTTTGTTGTCCAAGCAACATAAAGGTGCAGATCCACACTGACTTTCAGGTAGGGCTTCAAAATATGGAGGACATTAACAACAGGACATGCTTTAGCTGTAACAAGCAGCCAGGGACGTCCTGAGATTAAATTATCCAGACTCTTTTCTGGAGGACAAAGCCCAGAGATCAAGACTGGCCAGCCACCAGCATCTTCATGTGGGTAGGCATGTTGCTGCCAGCAGTGTGATGAATGACTGTTACCCTTAATTGGCAGGGACAAGGAAGAGCAGTGCAGAGACCTGTGGTGGCTGTGGATGAGCCCAGCTGGACCCAGACAGGCTCCTGCTGTGCCACACAGCACTGTCACGAGCCAGCCAGGCCAGCCAGCACCCAGGTCTGACCCAACCGGCCTCTGCAATGCTCTACTCTGAGCATGGATGTGCCAGGTTGATCTCCCACCTCACTGAGGATCTCTACAGCACACTTGATTTCATGAGCTGGATAAGCCCTCTGCCATTTCTCCCGACAGACCCACATAATTCATACTCTAAAAAAACAAAGCTCCAGATGAACACAGGAGAGGTAGATCTGCATGCAAATTAGGTAGAGAATAATGTCTTTTATCTCCTTTTCAATAGATCTGACATGTTGCCATGTTCTCCTGACTCCCTTTGTCTCGAGGACTCACTCAAGGCATGCAGTGCTATGCAGGAACAGGCTGTAAGGGCCATGCACTACAGTTAAATTTTCATCCTAAAGTCTACTGATCTCACAGGTTTCTGGTAGAAAGGCCTTACTATAAAGGACAACCAAGCAACAAACACTTCCAAACCTGAGTGCCCAAAAGGAATTGAATCTGATAACTGGGCATTTATGTGCCCTCATCCTGATAGAGGTCACCAGGAATCTTTCCACTGGCACCAGAGAGCCCACACCAGTGTGGACTGTCACTGCCCTCCATCAAATCAGAAAACCAGCCTAACCAGGAATGGGCCTGGCAAAACAGCTCAGATACAACCACCCACACAGCATCCTACAAAGTCTTGTGCTGCAGGGCTGTTTGTACCTGATCTACAGACTGTGTATTTACTGTAGGAGACAGCCAGGCAAGTCTAAAACTCTGCCTGTAGCTAAATGAACTGTTATTTATGTGACGACCTCTGCAAGCATCCAACTGGGCAGTCAGCTGTGCCTCTGACAGGCAGGGCCTGAGACTCCAGTAATGATTTCCCACTAATGAGACACCACTGAGCCCCTCCACTTCTTTCTTGTTTTTCTTGTGACGGCACTGAGAAAGGAAGCATGTCTCCTGCAGACAAAAACACTCAAGGCACCTGAAGCTGCTGAACCCCTGTACAGGAGTGAGTGCACTTTTGTGTGCCTTTTTTTCCCCTTGTAAACATTTCCATTTTCTTTTCATCTCATGCCAAAGAGCCTCTCCCCACTGGTGCTTACCAGCAAAGAAAGATATCCGTGAATGTCTCTGCTGTCGTGAAGAGCGCGAATATGATCCAGTACATCATCCATTTGACCTGGTAAACAAAAACAGTCTCAAACTATCTCTTACAGGCACAAGTGCACAGAATAACTCTCACAGGAAAAAATACTCCTACCCCCTCACCCCCCCACTGTGTATTTAGCAATTACTGTGGACTTGAAGGTGCCAGTTTGCCCCACTTCAGCACATAACGTGTCAGATTTACACAGCCCTTGGGAAGGTGACTGTGGCCTTTAGGACTGGTCTCAGGAAAAGAAGAGCAGCCTGACTCTGTCCTTACAGAAACTCCACTGTCCCGTAGAACATGATAGCCCTATCACAGAGCATTAAAAATCTCGCTTGGCTCGTGTTAGTAGCAAATGTTAATATAATTTGTTGGCCAAACTCCAGTTAAGACAAAATATAATTACTTACATAATATCTATAGCCAGGAAAAGGTAAAGAGGTAGCAGCCCATCCCATAATCCAGGGTTCAGCACAATCAACTCCCCACAATTTACTGAATCAGGGGGCACCCCTGGAGTGGCTGTGCCTGCTCCCACCCACACCCAGTGCAGTGACAAGGGCAAGGGCAATAGCTTAAATCCCTTGCCTGGGGCTTAGGGTGGAGTGTTTTACCTCACACTGGTAGTGAGAGAGTGTACTGTGCTCTGTTCAACTAAGGAAACTCCACTGTCATGGATGGATGGTTTCTTTTGGACTCACAGCAACAGAGTCTTTGGGGATGGGGACCTGGTCAGATAAACTGTAGTACCTCAAGTAATTCAGGAATTTGGGATTTTTTGTCACTTAGCACTAAATGGCATTTAAAAGCACAGCTCAGCTATTCTGATGTAGGTAGTATTGGTTCTTCTTAGGATGGAAAAAGATGGTAAGACAAAGGTTGTTAATTTAACTGGCAACTGTTGTTTAATTAGGTGTATTTGAAAATGGAGATCCCTAAGCAGCTTTGCTGGAATGTCAGAAAGCTCAAGTAAGTAAAATCCATGAAAACCCATGAATTAGAGAATTGGACTGTATTAGCTAAGGCTGGTATAATTGCAGCAGACTAAGGAGAGGTTGGAGGGAAGACAGTACAAGAGGGACACCTACGCCAGGTGCTGCTCTGGGGAACGGAAGATGGAGGTGTCAACAAATCTGGATCTCACCACCTTGGAAATGATATCCCCATCTTCTCCCCGTTACAGTGGGAACAGTACTGGTAGTCTCCATCTCCCTGTAGGTACTGGAATTATTCCCTGAGCACCTGTCACTCTGCTACATAACTGCCCTCCTGGGATTTATATTTATGTGTATGTTTGTATTTATATTTAGTGTTACAACAGTAATGGCACTGCCAAATGCCTGAGAGCATCATCTTCCCAGGGCAGTTTCTGCCAGACTTTTTACGTAACTGACTCCTCAGAGCCTCAGTGCCAGCATGGCTCTCACAGTTAGACATTACTGCCAGCAAAACTTTTAAACTCAAACCAAGATCTGGTGTGGACAGGCTTGGATCAGCCAAAAACATTTATCAAAATTAATATTACCAAGCAGAATAAAATTACTTTAGAGTGATATAATTTTTGACTAAAAAATGAAGGTTCCTCCTGTGTCAGTGTAAAGTATTACTTTTTTTTTTTTTTTAATCCGACCTTAATGGATACATTGCCACAACGGCTGTGTTAAACTGAAATCAGTTGTAAGGGCAGACCAGGTCTTAGATCAGCTGCTCTCACATTTACGTCACAACCACAAGTGTCTGATGTGAGTTCCTCTTTTACAATTAAATTTCCAACAGGAATTGGACCCTTCAACAAAATACCTTCCAGAAAGGGCTATGGAAACCTTAAGTATCAGTGGCAGACACTCCTTGGAGATGCTTGTGCATGTCTTCAGCATTTTCACGCAAAGCATGTACAGGCCCTGAGAGGCACAGCTGTGCAAGGGCTGCAGAGACATTTTGCCTAAAGTATCCGCTGTGTTCTGTAACACTTACAAATCTCAAAATACCCAAAATCATTTTCTGAAGGAGGAAAATTATAAACAAAACTCTTAGCAGCCACAATGAGCCCCAGATTGAGCTTGCACTAAAGATTTAATAGGATAGACATCTATGCTGTTATCCAGATGAGAAAATGGGCTTGTTATTCCTGGGATCTTGAGAGGATTGAAGAGTCAAGATCTGGAGGCTGAGCTGGGTTCAATGAAGTTAACAGAGCTCACATTGTGAAGGGCACTACAAATCCTACGGGACCCCAACAGCATCCAAGTGCTTTTGATTCTCCCATGTTTCACTTTCCCTGATGGCCCCATATGCCTTTAGAAATCAGGGCCCAGGGAAGATTTTTCAGCAAAAAGGAAAAAGAGAGCACACCCAGCTGCCAGACCTGCCTGTAAATAGGTCGCTCTGCAAGGAAGGATGTTTCTGTCTGAGGATTCAGTCATATGTACTTCGAGTTGCCTCCTCTTATCCTTGTTTTGAATGAGCAGCTAAAGCTTCAAGGCTTTTTGAAAAGGCTTTGATTTATGCTGCTCTTCAGAAACAAAGGAGAGCACACAAAGCTCTGGATGCCAAATGCCTTTTAAGTCGGCTGTATATCTCACCACCAGAGGAACAGCACACATTTGTCAAGGAGCACATCAGCTCTGCACAGGAGCCAGAAGCACAAACCCAAGTCTCATTTGTCCCCAGCAATCAGCCAGCCCACCTTCAGGCCAGTCTGCCCCTTGCATTGCTTTACGAGCTTTCCCAGAATACAGGCAACACCTTTACAATGTGGTGAGGAGCAATCTTAGAAAACAACCCCCAGCACAGCCACAAACCTCATTACTCACATATTCTTTGATGTCCTTTGATTTCACGGCTTTGTAAGAATAATATGCAGGGTAAAGTGTGCCAAATATAAGCCTGGAAAAAACAAACAAACAATGAATGGATTAAATTGATTTCCTGTCACAGGGTAAGTTTTTTTTTTCCCTGTGTTTTAAATGTGGTTTTTGCACTGGTAAAAAGTGTTAAGAATTGATTTAAGCTTGAGTGCACTAAGTGCAGTACAGGAGTGATTTTGCATCACTGAATTCAGAACAGCTATTGACAGTGACTTGAATGAAGAGCAGAGATTCAGGCTGATTTTCCTTTTGCAATGGTTTCCAAAGCTGTACCTTATGAGTTACACACAAAACAAAATAACCAAACCAAACGAAAAAGGCCACCACCACACTTTCAAAAGGAAACTAAAAATCTGATTTTGAAACAATCTATTATGATACCAGGAATATGGGAGTATTGCTTTCAGAGAGAGAATTATTTGTCTAAAATCCCTTCCACCTCTATTCAATACTCTGAAAAGGTGGCAGATGATAAAGTAGGATCCAAGTTACATTCCTGCAAGGGTTTGGATGCCTCATCCTACATTAAACCTGGTATAGGGAAGAACCCTGCACTGTTCAGTAAAATCAATTTGGGCTCAGGAAAGGAGGAGGGATCTGCCCACCAAGATATGCCAACATGATCAGACCTAAAAATCCCAGCTCTGCTGTTATTTCAGACAGCTTCCTTTCATTTTCAAGTCTGAAAGGGATGCTGTCAGCTTCAAGATTTCATGTAAGGAAGAAACAAGGATCCGTAAGTTAAAAATAGCACTACTGAGAAAAAAAAGTGGAGAATTTTTTATACTAGGTTCTCTCTGCATCACTGCCTACATGCTTATTCACTTGGATTATTCTGGACGTAAGCATAGGCTTGTCAAAACCACTTTGCCCTGCCCAGGTTTCAGTCAGTTTTATTCAATGCAGAAGGATGATGCTGCACAGTCTAAATTTAATAGATGGCGGGGCAATGTTTATTGGCTTGCAACTTCCCATCTTTCCATTGAAGCTTTTGCTTTCAATTCACACAACTGTTTCCTCTGCTCCTGGGAATGAAAATGATCAATGTTTCAATCCCTAAGTGTGGAGCCACACAGACCTGCAGTCATCTTTTTCCATCCTGCCGGCAGTGACTGTGTGCCGTGGGACTCGTAATTACAGTCAAGTCCATTACGTGCATAAGACATTAAAAATTAACACTCTGGGATATGGTGCACCATCGTACTTCCCGGAGCTCAAGAAGGTATTTATGAAAGAATGGGGTGAGCCAGCACACGTCTTGATTTCCAACGCACTGACTGAAGGCAGTTTGCCTGCTATTCATCATGCTCACTGTAGCATGGCTTAGCAGAACCTGAAGCACAATGCAGACTTCAGAAAAGCAGCTACCGGGTGAGGAGATTCAACATTTTACAGAGGCTTCACGCTGCTTTCAAAAAGCTTTGCTGGAAACAGTCAGCTCCGAACCTATTTCACCCAGAAGGGCTTGTGCTATCTGCAAGGATCAGATAGAAACACTCAGAAAGATTCTGGGAAACCAAGAGAGTTTTTGTCCCTTGCAGTATCCCACCAAACAGCAACAGGGGTTAAGGCAAGGGCAAACACACAGACAATGGCTTGATCCTGTTCTCACTGAAGCCAATAACAAATATTCAGAGTTCAATGGTAGCAGGACCTAATCCAAAGAAGGTAGAGTTCACAAAAGGAAGAAAGCTACAATATTCAGAAAATAACAGCTGAGCACATGAATAATATTTTTGGCTCTCTTCATAAAAAGCACTGCAATGCTGTTCTTCCTTCTTGGCCTGGGCTGGCTGCTATCTCACGCTTTTATTTCCTGCAAATAATCATTGAATGATTGATATTCATTTCCTCAGTTTGTGCTGGTAACAGAAAGTCACTGTATCCTGAAGCAGCAAATGGTTTATAGGAACACTAGAAAATAATTAGTTGCAGACAATAAATACTTGGAAAAGAAAGTCCTGTGAGGGAAAGAAATTGCAATAATTTTGCATGTGCAGAGCAAGGGTCAGTTAATAAGGTGATGTGATCTCCCTAAACTGGAGATTGAGAGTTTCACTGATTTGCCTTGCAGTGTGTTGTGTGCATATATGGACATTTATTACTGCTGTGGTTTACCAGACTGAAAACTGTTTCAAGGAATGTTGGAAGCCAGTCTTGTCACTGCTGTGGCTTACTAAGTGGCTTGGGGTCACTTAACTTCTGGGCACACTCTACAAATGGAAGACAAAAGATGTTTCGGCATTTCTGTAAAGTATATTCAGGGGTTTTAAGACAAATATTTGCATATAGGGATATTCCAAAATGTCTCTTGAAGTTACTGTCTTCACTTGGCTTTGGATCAGGGCTGAGTGCAATTCATTTAATTCAAACACACACATCAATTCTCTCTTCTCTCAGTTCCTCTACCCTGCTGAAGACAATAATTCTCACTTCCCCCTCATCCGAGCTTCCTGTGTAATCAAAGTTATTGCTGATTCCTGCCTTCCTTTATCTCCATGCTCAGACTGTTGCCAAATCACTCCTTCTGCACACTATACACAAACCCAAGGCTGATCCTTTGTCCCTCTGCCCAAGCCATAAAGTCTTTCCTTGTCCAAGTCTCCTTTCCACCCACTTTGTGTGGTCTCTACCCCACCTGGATGCACCAGTGTTTTAACCTCTCACCCCTGTACCCATCAGCCCCACTCGCAGTCTAACAAGCTGAAGTAACTTATCTTTGCTTTCCATGCCTGAAAAACGTTGTTCCCTAACTACTGCTGGTTTGCTCTTTTATCACATCCCAGCTTGGTCCCTTCTCTTCTTCAATGATTGCAGTGCCACCACTCTCTTCCTCTGCTGTTCCCTGTATGTATTCTCCCTCATCCTGGAGCTCCTGTCCTCCTTGCTTCCCCATTCCACATCAGTCCATCACCTCCACAACAAGCTGTTCCCTGGCAGTCATCCTGACAGCTGCCAGTTTGAGAGGCAGCAGCCCAAGTCACACCAATTCCAACTCTATCATTCCCCAGTCCTCCTCATCTCTATATTCTTCTTCTGCAACACTTCTGATGTTCTCTGAACCAGACCACAGGACCTTCAGCTCTCTTCACACATCTCCAAAATCATAGGACTGCCCCTCAGTTCCCTCCCACATCTGCCAGCTGACGTGGGACTCAGATGTGCTGCGACTCCTCCTCTGTTACAGGCACTGTGTGTCTGCCTGGTGCTGGCTGGCCAAATTAATGACCTACCCATGGAGTCAGAACTGCAGCTTTTACCTCCTGGCAGACAGTGCTATGAGACAATCTCCTATCCAGCAGCTAATTCTTAGGAATAATGTAGAAAATTTATATTTGAGACCTCTTTGATCCATCTATTTTGGCCACAACCACTTTGCAGATCTAAAAGTTTTGCAGCAGTGGAAAAACAGACTACTTAAGTCTCATTTCCTTAGGAAAGCAGCATCGACCCACTCCCCACCCATTTCCACCGTTCAAAGCTACTTTGAATGACCCATGTACCCAGGAAAGCCTTGGCCCTTTAACCTTCTGTGCAGAAGCAGATATCCTGATCATCAAACCTCACAGAACTTAATGCAGAATAGTTGCTACATTTAAAGCTACAGAAATGCTCTGTAGCCTGGGCTAAAGCAAGCACACACCCTCAGGGCACAGGGAGAGGCAAGGAAGTGGTGACATCCACCAGTGAGTTAGGAAAATCTCACTAGCAGCACTAAACAAATAACCACAACAGTCTGACAGTTCTGACACTGCTCCATTCTGGAGGTCTACACCAATTACAATCGCCTTGAAAAAAGGACAAAACAGCAGCTGTAAAGAAATCACTGAAGAGTCAAATAATTGTGCAATAGGAGGCAAAAATCTAAGTAAAAGGTTAGTCTGCCTAAAGAATACGATAAGGATTAATGCTGAAAATCTCTTAATCCTATTAGGCACCTCAGCAGCAGCAATCCCCAGTGTGGATCGTTACATGTGCTTCTGGTCATTCTTTGTCAAAAGGGACATGCGAAGGCAGGAGGGGAAAGAGAAAGACAAGGAAATTGGAAGTGCACTGGGAAAGATCCATAAGAGGGACTGTAAAGGCTGTAATTGTTTATTTTGCAACAAAGACAAATATCTGAGGCTATTTACTCCTTCTCCTGATGCAGTATAAGGGAATGCTCAACTACTTGGAACTCTGCTCTATCACCAGGCGATAATATGTGGAATGGATGAACTGCATTTATTTATATAATTACATTACATAGGATTTGGGGGTTGGGTTTGGTTTTCATTATTCAAGTTTACCATTAAATGATGCAGAAAAGGATGAAGCTTCCCATATAGTGGGGTTTCCTGATTGTCAGGGGAATAATAAAGCAATTGAACTGTTGGCTCCTCTTGAGCAAACCTTGTCATATTCCAGGGGAGCAGCTGCACCATCACCAAAGCTCCTTCTGTCTCCACTTAGCAGTACAGCTACAGTCAGACTTGGCTATTATATCCTTCTGTTCCTTCTCTGGATCTACTGGAGCAGTGATCTGACCATCACAGAGCACAGGCTATCCCAGATGTGACAGTATTCCCAAGACAATTTAGGCTACAGCCTGGGGAACAGCCTCAGAGCCGCTACCATGACCTGGGAGGGTCCCACACGACATCTTCAGTTCTGATTTGGTGATTCTGCTTTCCTCGTGGAAAAGTCATTTAACCACAAAATTAACCCTCACACGCCATGAAGTAGACACTGAAATAAATGGAAAGGCTCTTAGTGATTTTCAGGAGTTCTTGCCAGGACTCAGGTTACCTCCAGAAATGCCTGCACACCCACTCCCTTGAGCATTTTTAACCACAGGGATATTTTCTGGGAGGTAACCTGCTGTTACAAATATACCAGCATGGGCTGTCTACATCCCAAGCCATCCAAGTTTTGCTCCTCTAGTTACCATGCCACCAGCAGTGTTTGGGCTGCCCAAACACTTAGAACATTGTACTACCACAACACAAATAGAACAGCCCTTGTTTTGCCCATAAATAACTAATGTTCCCATTTCATCGGCACACAGCAGCCAAGATGGCAACTTCTGCTCACCGGGGTGGGCACATTCAGGAATCACCGAGATATTTCCTATTTCCTCAACATGTTCACTGGCTAGTGCGTGCTTCTTACACACAGAGAAGCAGCTGAGCTGTCACCATGCCAGCATTCCTCAATGATATCACCAAGAAGGGTGCCAATAGGTTTGTGTTCCTTACTATCAGTCCTAATTAATGTTCACACAGGGCCACATATTAAAAATAAACAGCACTGCCTTTGCACTGAAGGTTCCCAGTTGAAATCCAGCAGTGAGGGAAGTGAAAATAAGCAGTGCACAAGGTCAGGGAAAGAGTGAATTCGAGTCCCTGAACAGGCCAAATGCCTGATATTCAAGAAGGGGATGGGGTTAAAGAAGCACCAGGTGCAGAGGAGGTTCTGGGCTGATATTCCCTAGGAGGTGGCTCCTGCAAATTCTTTGTGGTCACTGTGCAGCAGAACGGTGGCTCCAGGGAAGTCAGGAACTTCCCTGTTCACCCTCAGGGTGACAGCTGACACCATCCCCACCTTGGGCCCCAAGAGATGTGGATACCTGACCGTGCCAGACTGACATCCTGAGACACTCTGAGAATACCCATGACAAAAATATCCCCCAAGGAAAGCACTGAGTCCTGATACCCCCAAGACAGATGAGCCTCACTTCAAACTCCACTTGCAACTTGAATCAAACATCCTTGTGGGGTTGGTTCACTGCCCAAGGACAAATGTGCAGATGTGCCCATGTCACCCAGCCAGTCATGCACTGCCTTTGCAAGTAAAGCTCCATTTGCACAGCCACCCAGCACATCCCTCTGCTTTAGGAAACATTCCTCTGCACCTCCTTGGTAGGTGACCTGCTTAGCTCTTCTGACCTGCTAAGACCATGTCCTCACATCTGCACTTCCAAAGCACCATACACACCCACAGCACCAAGGAAGCAGAAGGCAGACCCAGGAGAGCTCTGTGTCTAACACAAAGATGCTCTGCTTTCCATCCAGATCCACCTCTGACTTCTCAGCCAGGTTACTACAGAAGCAAAGTAAAGCTTCATCTTGGTTAACGTAACCTAATGGCTGAGGAAATCCAGTCACTTCTCCTGGTGTAACTGTGGGGCACAGGGACACCTGACTGGCCTTCCAACAGAAACAGCAAGTCAAGGACTGTCCTCGATGCTTCTAATTTAAGCAGTCTTCATCTCCCAAAGCAGCATATACTCCTCTCCAGCTGACATGACCCTTTTTTGTTTTCCTCAGCCAGGGCACTCCTCACACAGGGGCTGGCAGATGGCCAGGGACAAACAGGTGAAAAGTAGGGACAGGTGGAGGAACTGGCCTTGGCCAGCCTGGAGCTGTCACACAACTTGGGTGTGGCAAGTCACACACTGTCACAACTTGTGACTTGGGTCACAACAACCCCATGTTTGGGGACAGAGTGGTTTGAGAAGCTGCTCAGCAGAAGGGGACCTGGGGGTGCTGGTTGACAACTGGCTGGGAATGAGCCAGCAGTGTGCCCAGGTGGCCAAGAAAGCAAATGGAATCCTGGTCTGTATCAGCAACAGTGCGGCCAGCAATTCCAAGGAAGTGATTGTCCCCCTGTGCTGGGCGCTGGTGAGGATGCATCTCACGTGCTGTGTTCAGTTTTGAGCCCATCACTTTTAAAAGGACATTGAGGTGCTGGATTGTGTCCAGAGAAGTGCAACAAAGCTGGTGAAGGGCTTAGAGGACATGTCCTACAATGAACAGCTTAGGGAACTTGGGTTGTTTAGTCTGGAGAAGAAGAGGCTCAGGGAGACCTCACTGCTCTTTAGAACTGACAGGAGGTTGTAGTGAGGTGGGGCTGGTCTCTTCTGCTGTGCCTATAGTGAAAAGATGAGAGGAAATGGCCTTAAGTTGCACCAGTGGAGGTTCAGATCAGATATTAGAAAAAATTTTGATTTAAAGAGTGGTTAGGCATTGGAATAAGTTGCCCAAGGAGGTGGTAGAGTCACCATCTCTGGAAGTGCTCAAGAGGCATCGGGATGTGGCACCTGGGGTTATGGTTTAGAGGTGAGTATGGTTGCGCTGGATTGACAGTTGAACTGGATGATCTTGAAGGTCTCTTCCAACCTCGATGATTCCATGATTCTGTGAACTATTACGTTTACTCATGCTGAGTTCCTACATTAAGACTGGTCTAAAGAAGATAAACTTGCCCCCGCTGTTCCCCTTTCCACACTTCCTGTTACAGGAAGAAGATACAAATGCTAAAATAACTCTATTACTGATGGTGAGGCCTTGTTAAATAGTGGGATTGTTAGGACAATGCACGTGATGCCTACTAAAGCCTGACATTCCCAGTAAAACTACCAGCAGTGAGTGAGGAGTCCTCACAGGGTTATGTTTACATGGACACCCTTGAGTATCATATTTAAAGTCCATTCAAGATAAGGCAGGTACTTAACCCTTCCCAGGGTTACTGTTCCAGACTCTCTCCAAACTCAGGCAGAATTCCATTTACACTCAAGCCAGCACTTTAAAGTTCTCTTCCAGTCCTTCAGAACAGAAAACGCCTGTGTAGTCGCTATAAAAATACCCCACGGCTCTGCAGCTATTTTAGGAAGCAAATTCATTGCAGGTAGAGGTTTGCTAAGCTGGTCTGTTTTACTTCACTCTGCCTTCTGCAGCGGAGCTGCCGGGCCCAGAGCGCTGATGAGGGAGGGGAATTTGTTGTCACCAAGACAATGTTTGAAAGGGGGGCTGTGCGGAGAGTGCGTGGGGCTGTTGTGGGGCCCTGACCCACGGTGAGAAGCTGCAGTCAACATGAACACTGTGCCTGGCACACCCCAAGGGGCTCTGAGCAGCTGCCTATGAGAGATAGCATTTCGTGGGCCTCGCCAGAGGCATTTGTGCTGCCGCTGCTCCTCCCCACTCTGTGCTCAGCTCAGCAGCACCGCAGGAGAAAACAGCCCACGACACTGAGCTTACTCCCAGCGCTGGCACAGCCCACGGCTTCACCACTCTTTTGGGGAAGGAGAAATAATTCATCAAAGCGTGATACTGAGGGCAATGAAATCTGCGCCTTTTAAAGAAGAAAACATTCCTGTTCTGTGACCGGGTCAGATCTTCACCCAGCTTCGCTGCTCCAAAAAGGCAGGGCTCAGGGCCTGTGTGCCCTGATGTTTTCCTTAGCCAGTACTGACCGTATAGTTCCGGCTTTGAGTGCTTTGGTATTTTCAAAGCCAAATAAATGGCAATTTGAAAACTAAATGGTATGTTTTAGATGGGAAGGGCTGCTTTTCCTGACTCTGGAGCCGGGGATATTTATGTGGGAACAGGCTTTTTTAGAAGCACTGATATTATATTCCAGAGATGACAGATGGTCCAAAATCTGCATTTTAGGTTAGCCTACAGATTTATGGTAGGCTCATGATATGAAAAGGAACAGAAAAACTTATAACCTAACCAAACTAATTTCTAGGCTAAAAAAAGGTATAAAATATGGATTGCTTATCAACAGAGAAGCCCTGCATTATTTTCATAGAAAACCACATCACGCTGAAAGTATTATTTTGGAATTACTTCGACTGATACTATGTGAATCACCTTCTAGGAAGTGTAACCACGTACAGAAATCCTAATTGAGAGCATAATCCTACTACATTCTGTGTATCTAAAAACTCAGTTCAGGTTATGGAAGACTTCCACCATCAAACCATAAGTGCTACCACTGTCTGAGGAAGTGGCGAGAAACACAAAAGCTCTTGTTCATCTACCCCTCACTGAAAGACAGCTTTAGACTTCTTGTGGTGTACTCACGGGACAGAAAACAGGAATAAAAAATTAAATGAAACTATAACATAGCCAAATCAATTGCAACATAATCTCCTTAGAGCATTGTTACTTCAGCTTCCCAGGGATAGAACATTACTAGAAATGCTTAACTAAATGCAAGGAATATTTCAGCTCAATGTAATTTCAGAATTAAATCAGAAGATCTCTTTGGCCCAAATACTCGGCTAAAGCAATGAAAAATGTTGACTTTCCACGAAGCACCAATGATTTGAGCCACTGTAACAAATCAAGCAGTCCCAAGGCTGCTGTGAGTACCTCTGGGACTTGGAGCTCTCTCAAAGCTCTTGGAGGAGGATGGAGACCCAGGGTAGATCTCTGCACTAGCCAGGGAGAAACAGAAACAGGTATCAGGCACGTTTTGGTATAGAAACAGGTATCAGGCATGGTGATGGCCAGCTTGGTGCAAAACAGCCTGAGGTGACCTCTTAATACTGTTCCAACACCCCTGCCATAGGCAGGGACACCTTCCACTAGTATGGTGGATATGGTGGATGCGGGTAAATTAACAGTAAACAGCATAACTCCTTCCATCAGGAACTGACTTTCTTATATCTCTGAGGACTCCAGAACATTAACCAGAAAAACCAGAAGACCAAACATTTTGAGGGACCAGCCTCACTGAAAACAAATGGGATCCAACTTAGTCGTAACCTTTGTGTTCCAGAGCCAACATCTACCTCCTAGTTAAGTAAACAAATAAACAAAAAACCCACACACATCTTTAAAACATTTCTTCTCATTTTGGTAACACATTTCAAAGAAGGATTTCAAAGTATAAATATTATTGATGTGAATATCAAAGCTGGTGGCATTACTATTGATTTTGGATTATTTCTATTTCAGTAGTGGTTTATGTCTATTTTAAATGATAAGAAAGTGAGACTTACTGAAATCATACAGGAAGCTCATGTCAGGAGCATGAACAGTACCTAGTTTTCAACTCCAGTTTTAAAGCAAGAGTGTAGAAAAGCTAAGGCAAGACAATTCTACAGGTAATTTCAGAATATTCAGCCCAGCTCCATGCTTTGGTTAGCACGGGTACCAGAATGCCACATGCTAAATATAACAGCTGCAACATTGCCGGGAGTTCACAGGCCATGCAGACCAAGTTTCTCTTTCTGGCCCACAGACACAGACTGGTATTTCTTCTGGGTACTATAAACATTTTAGGGAGTGGTTGGGCACCTGCTTTCTTACTAGGACCTGCATAATTTTTGTTTTAAAACAAAGGAAAACAAGAAACTGTCAAATACAGTTTGAAAAAGAGAGACTGCTAGTCTTTTCTCACATGTATTTGACAAGGGTTTCCAGTACGAATTTAATAGAGTTCGTTCCTCCAGGGTCTTTTCTCATTTCATTCATCCTTTTTAATCCCTCCATTTTATACAGCTAATAACAGCATTGTAATGAAATGCATGGTGCAACTGAGATAAACACGAGGGGAGAGATCTCCAGCTGGAGGTGAACTGATACAGAGCAGCCTCCAGTCTAACCCAGACATAAGGGAGAGGAAAGCAGAAGGAAACACGCCTCTGTTCTGAAGCCACAGACCACTAATGAATAACTAATCAGATCTGCTGGCTACACCTCTGAATTCAGCTTCAACTACCAGAACAACTATTTGCCTCTAATTAAAATAAATTACAAGAAAAATGACCATTTAGAGGCTAATCCTAAATCATGGTGTTAGGATAAGTGGTACAAAACAGCAGGTGGGAAAGCCTAAATAATACCCTGACCTGGCACCTCTTAGGGCTGTCCCAGGGCAGCATCAGCCCCATGGGGGTGACACCCATCATGACATATTAATGGGAGAGGCTCCCCAGAGCACTTCACAGACTGGGGGTGGTTAGTACCTACAGGGGTATGACACTCATGGGATGCATGGGCAGACAGTGGGCTAGGGCTCACGCACAAAATGAAAAACACACCAAAATGACAGCACAGTGGCACCTCGATTCACATCTTCTCCTTCACATACTCGCCCACAATGGTCACGATGTAAATTACCTACTGAACCTCTGAAGTTCTCCTGGAGAAAATATGGGACAGCCAGCACCCAGCACTTTGGCTTCTGAGTTTCCATCGATAGTGCTCACTGCAGAGCAAGAGCACTTCCTCCAGGGTTGAATCTGGAGGAACGAGACCCACTCAGGAACAAAGGAGCAGCACCAATCCCCTGCCAGAGATAAATCACGAGCCCCAGGCCCCGTCCAGTCAAATTTTCAGTATCTCCATCTCTGGACTCCTGTTCGTGTTTACTTACCCTCGCTTTGAAGAATCCTTTTTTTAATATTTAATCAGAATTTCCTTTGCTGCAACTTGTTTCCATTGCCTCTCACCCTTTTGCTGTGTCTCCACAAAAAGCTTTGCTCTACCTCCTCTGTAACAATCCACCACATTTTTGAAGACAGCAATGATATCTCCTTTTCACCATTTCTTATTAAAGCTGAGCAAACATCCCACTCATCCGTCCTGGTGCACCATATGCTCCAGTCCTCTTCCACTGAACTCATTGGACTTTGCCAGAGCCCTCTTTATACCAGGGAAACTCAAATAGGATATTCTACCCCAGCCAGCAACTGTGACATCCCCTCACAGTTGCCAAATAAAGGGGAATAATCACTTTCTTCAACCTGGTCAGTAATCCTCTTACTAACCCAACCCTGTGTCTGTCCCTGGGAGAGAACAGCACTACATCATTCTTATGATCAGAGGTACAGAAGCACCAGGGATCCACTCCCTGAATGATGAGGAGATTCTTCCTTGCTGCTTGAAGAACCTTCTTCCTCAGCCCCACCACATCCTTTCCTTTGCAATTGCTGCTGTCCCCAAGGAGCTAAGCTGGGGAATACCTCCTTGATTGCCAAGGGAAGCATGTGAGAAATAGTACCATGCTGTCTTAACTCTGGGACTTAACACAGACTGGGTACTGTTAGCAAAGAGCTTCAAAAAGAGGGGCAGGGAGATGAAATGAATATTTACAAACACTGCTTGAATCCTCTTGCTTAGCCAATTTTGGTGAGCTAGAGGAACAGCTAGATTTCCCTTATCTCTACAGCCACATACTCACTTACAAGGCTTTGTGTCATTAACTGTGCAGTTTACTATAATGGTTTTATGGTAATATTGTTGCATGATCTATTCTTACTTAAAGCCACGAGTAGAGAGGTTATTATCAGCTTATTTACCCATTTGCCAAACACCACGGCCCACGGTACATATCTAGAGATAAAATGACACATTCTTTCTTCTGCTGGAGCTGGGAACCTCACAGGGAAAGTGAATTATCCATACATGGCTAATAGTCATGCTATGATAATTTTTAAAAGGATCAGAGGCTGCAAAGCCTTGATCAAGCTAAAATTGATTTAAAGGGCTTTCTTAAACGACTATCTCCTCCAGAGCCCCTAAACTCGTCCTTTAGAAGTTGGAGAATTGCATTTTCAGGTTAAATGAAGAAAGACTAAATGAAACTGATCCTAAGAAAAATTATATTCAGCACTGTTGAAGGGTTGACCTATGTTAGTAACAGGACAAATACACACTCCAGAGTCCAGGAATCTTTAATTTTTCTGATCTAATCATTCTAAGAGGGTTTCCAGGACTGTAAATGTGCACGAAGCAGTACCCTAGGCACAGAAATACCAGCACCTCTCTAAGTCTTACTATCTTCAGTTAGTTCTCTCCAAGTCTTTGGGAAATAGTTGAGTTCTCAGAACCCCATTGTACATTTTGGTTCCACATCAGCCCAGCTGAGCATTCTCCTGGTTGGACATTCATCATGTGGTGCTGACACACAAAAGCTGCATCTGTTGTGCCTCTACCTTGCTGGGGTTGGGCAGGATACTGTCACTGTTTCTGGCTCAGAGCACACCAGCACACAGTGTGGGTGGGCTAATATACCCCTGGTGAAGATTCAGTTGCCCAGCCTCCAAAATTCATGCCCATCCCCTCAGTAACACTTGCATATTGCCCAGAACTGCAGCTCAGGTTAAATATTTCTAACTTGCAATTCACTTTGCAGGTGTGTGGGACAGATACCACTCATGCAATTTGTACAGAGCATTCTAAAATATCTTTGGTTTTGCTCAACAAAGAGTACATATGTACAAGTGTATATATGTCAAGACAGAAATACTGGTACTTAGACACATTTCCTTAGCCACTCTAGGATGTTTCTTAAAATGCAAGGCTTCTCTTCTGAACTTTGAAATCTCTCTAAAACTTTTAAACTTTCCTACATCATGATTCACCTCACGACTGAATATACTTCTGCTACAAAAAGACAATTCCTTCCCTATTCCTCCCAAATAATTTTATCTTGTTTAGTACCTCCAGGTTTTGTACTCCTTGACCAATATTCAATTTCTTTTTTAATTTCAGATATTCTTCAGTCTTACCATAGCTTCTCCCTGAAGCTTAACAGGTTAAACACTTTCCTGTTACACCAAAGACTAGATTTCAATCCCTGTAATATTCTAGTAAATGAAGTTTGGGTCTTTAACTAAAGGTGAGAGAGAGAAAAGGGTTTCTTTTCACTTCCACCAATTTTTTACAGCACAACTACTACCCGCCTACATCACATTTCTTTAACAACCAGCTATTACCTAAAGTGCAGGCAAGACTCACTAGCGAGGACAGGTATCTGCTGAAGCATTTCATGGAACAGCACCTCATACTGAGAGCTTTACAACGACATCTGACAATTCTAGATTTTGGACAAATAGGTACCCGGGGTAAAAACCTTTAGAGAAGCCTGAAATGGCAAATATCTACACATTCCATTGACCATGCTGGAAATTAAATGGCTTCCACCACTGGAAATCAGCAGCTTGGTCACAGCCCAGGCAGTGTGAGATCTAGAAAGAGAAGGCGCAGTTTTCAGGCACTGCTTCTGTGCCACCTCCATCATTATACAGTAAGAATATCTCACTGTGAGGATATCTTAGGAATTCCCACATTTGCTCATTTATTCTTGTCAGGTGATTTCTTGGAAGCAATTACAGGAACATTTTAATTCAAAATAAGGTATCAGACAATAGTCTCTCAGAAAAGAGCATGCACACAGCCTTGCAGGTTCAGAGTACAAATCAAAATATCTGATGCCCACAGATATGTGCAATATATGCACATATTATAAAAGTTGGGATTTAAAATCCAGTTTCACAATTTAGTAAAGAGATGAAGGGGGTTGACTCAGGTTTTTTTAATGCCTCAAGACAGCAGTACTGCTACCCAGATACTCAATCTTCCTTCTGACAGAAGATGTCATGTTCCCATTTGCATTCAATTTTGATCTCTCTCAGACTTTTAATATGTCTCTGAATGCCAGGCTTTAGCTGAGAGCCTTAGAGAGCAAAAGGGATTAAGTCATGCCGCTCTCTTCTATTCTGCATTTCCCCAAACACAAATGTGTTCAGATCAAAGCCTGTGACACAGGCATAGCTCCATTCCTACACCATGAGGAATACCACCTTGTCTCAGGCACGGGTAAAAAGCCAGCGCACTGCACAGTTCTGAACGGAAAAGGCTTTGCCTCTCTTCTTTCTTTTGGCTTAGCGACTTCACCTCTTTTTCATTGTCACCTTCCCTCTCACACATACACCTTTCAGCTGGCAGCTACTCAAAATATAAAATAAAATGTAAACTGAGGCCTAGGAGCCAGATGGAGACTTCACAGAAATAACTTGAGAGGAAAGCAAAGAGGAAGACAGCCAATTCTTCTAGGACCATTTCAGAGATTTCTAAATAGGCAGCTGCTTGAGAAGGCAGCTTGTACTTTTTGTGGGAGCACCCACACTGCGTACTATCTTATGTATGATTTCCATCATTTTTTATTCATTAGTACTGCTTGTTTAAATGGCACAGTCCAGTGTCCTCTTTCCCAGGCAAGGGGATTCACACAGAAGGATGAAAGTGTTGCAAGTGACACTATAAACAAAGCATTGCTATTTTGAAATGAAATGGTTAAACTGTTTCCAACACATGTAGCGGTACAAAATGTGTCTGGAGAATTGGATTTACACAGACTTCAGCCATTTATGGCCTGGATGCCCAGAGTGAGGTTCCTTGGTTTCAAGAATATACATAAATTATAATAGTATTTGAATAGGGACCCGATTTGTTACAGCCAAGCATCTGCAAACCTCAGCAGAATAATAATTGGAAAAGAATGCTGAGCTATTCCAGTGGCTGCATAGCACATCTGAGTGCAAAAACCTCAGGACACATTATAGCAAAGAGATGAAAAATATCTAATGTATAAGTAAATCCTTCGGGTGGGGGTATGATTTTACAGAATGGGTTTACATGAGATTAAATATGAATTACCACAAACTACATGGAAAGCAGACTGATTCGCTTACAAGTACCATGCAAAATCAGGCATAGTATTTATAAATTAAAAATGCACGTCCTGCCTCATGGACAGCAGGCAAGATCTTTCACTGGCTGTTTGCAGTCACTCAAGCAGCTCTGCTGATACTGCAGTGATCTAGGAATAGTATGTAGAAACAGGCATAGTGTGTGTATCATCAATCACATATGTCACATCCCCTCCGGCCCTGGAAATGGCAGTCAGTGAGTTGCTGGGATTCCCAGTTCTGGAAAACCTGCAAAGCAGCACTGGTTTAAGGTAGCCAGGACCAGGGATGTGAGCTCAGAGCTCATGGCAGCAGTCATGGTTAGCCAGCACCCTCTGTAACACAGCTTCACACATGTGTACAGGCATGAATCATGAGAAATTACAGAGTTTCTAGCTGTCTGATATGATTAAATTAGCTTTAAAAATATATGTGCTAGGGTGCAATAAGGCATTAGGATTCTTTAGATTGAATCTAAAGAGAAGGTGGTCATGCTTTTCATCCTCAGCTTTCAGTGGGTATTAACACTTCTCAGAGAAAAGCTCGATAGTGAAGCTCATCACAGCTCCAGAGGTGAGGGCAGAGGTTTATTGATTACAGGCTTTGGGATGGCCCATTTGATTGGCTTTGGTTGCTGAAGTGCAGGTAAAGCCATATTCCTATTTAGTGATGAAATTCCCAATACTGAAATGAAAGGATAAAATAACTGTCCTGACAGAATCACACTTTTAGGAGCCCTCTCTCCTTGATCTGTCACCACTCAAAGGGCAGTTCAACTCGCAGCTCATAAAGAATACAAGTCCTCCACTGACCTGACCAACTTCTGTCCCGTAATATTCAATTTTCTAGGATGCAGCAGGCACCCTCTACAAGGCCCTCACCATTTTGAGCTACAAACACATCCTTAGGTCTCCCACTTGGGTAGATTTACACCGCTCACTGACCTCGGCAAAGTTGCACGAGCTGACATAACTTGAAGCTGTGGTATTGGCTTAGGGATGAGAAAATTACTGAGGTTTGCAATGAACCAACATTTTTCAGCTATTTATTTAGTTTGGCTGCAGAAAATCCAGCCTTAATTCTTCAGGTTTACCACAAGCCAGGACTGGGAATTTTTGTGGCAGTTCTTGTGAAAATTTGGCAATGGACCACTTAGCCTACTTATATGGGCAAAATAGAGAAGCTGTAATTATTCCAGATACAAACTTTTTTTTCCCCCTCATGTACTGTGACTTTTTTCTTAGAAGGTTACATTAAGAAGATTTCTGTTGAATTCCATCTTTTTTGTTTGGATGATCACACTTCATTTCACATGAATTCTGTAACTCTGATCATGTGGCTGTAAGGCTTTTTTGAGCACATGAAACAATACACTTATTTGATTGCTAGATTAGAGAAAAGAGTTTGTGTAATTCCTAATGGATTGAAGAATCTCCAAATCTTCTAAGTGAAGGTGTGGTTCCTCAATTATCTCTAAGTGTTCAGGTGCTAAGAATTCCCATCAGAGAGTCAGCTCTAACAGAACACGCCGTACACGAGGATCTCACAATGCTGTCCAAATACTGATGAAACCAGCTTTGCTTAGTGCAGTGAGATGGGAGATCACAGGCAGACACCAGGATAGGCAGTAGAACACAAGGATTTTTGTAGACCTGTTCAAAATGACCACAGAAGTCTCTGTTGCAGGCTCGTGACAGTTACAGCTATATAAATATCCAGATATGGATAGATCTATTGGATAGATTATATCCTGAGAAAGCATCATTAGACCTCAGGTTCTCCATAAATCATTAGAGTCAGCAGGGGATTGGTTTGTCTGATTCCACTCTGACAGCTGTGAAAAGAGGTAAGCACAGTATAACAAGCATGAGAAAATTCCTACAATATTTATGTAGGAAACAATTTATTCTTAGTTCAGTGTCTGTGTTTTTAAGGTATATTTTAAAATAGCAGCTTCCTCTCTGCATTTGATCCTTTGAGAAAGACTCTTTCTGTATATAGGACAGCAGTAGTGTGTTGCCATGGAAATTATTATGATCTACTTAAATTCAACAAATCCAGCCTTATGGGGTATACTCCCCAGAGTATCTCAATTTAATTATTAATGTTCTTTCTAAACAGCAACATCTTTCTGTTTTGACCAAAATCCTTAAAAGCAGAATGAAAACAATAAACCTGGAAAGCAGAGTCCTTTGTTCAGCTACAAAACAGGTATAATTAAGCCAGGGAAAATGCAAACAGCCTCCATGCTGCCCCGACAATGTGCTTCAAATCAGACCTAGCCAAACTGTTTGGAAGGGGGGAAAGTCTCATTCAGTGCCTGTGTCCACCATGCCCCTGGCTTCTCTGCTGTGATTTCCAGCCAAAAAATACCAGCTAGGATAGCGGCCTTTTTTGCAGAGGGACATGCTTGGTGGAATCTAAACACCAACCATCAATTCATTTTCATATGACCACCTGTCTTGCACACATTTTCAAGTCAAACCACACAATCTTTTCCCATGAAATATATGACTAAACCCAAAGCCTTTTAGCCTCAGGGAAGCTCCAGCATCCATCTCTCTCTTTCACATGTCACCACGAATTCTGCAGGTAGATTCAGGAGCCAGACGGTGTTATTGAGCCTGATCTGACACCGGGGATAGTTTCTTGTGGGTCACATAACCTGAGTGGCTCATAGGTCTAAGTCCTCCCAAGCCCACAGCAGAAGAGGCAGCAGGACAAGCAGAACCCTTCCATGAGCTGAATGAGGCTCAAGAGCCTCAAATTGCTCATCCACAAAGGGGCCTAAGGCAGAGCACAGCCCAGAGCAGTCCTGTGAGAACTGCCTGAGCTGGAACAACCACCTCATCACGAGGGCTGTGTGATGTGACCTGCAGCTGGAGAGAGCTGCTCTCCTCACATGCTCACAGCAACTGTCACAGCATTTCTGCTGAAGATACCAAGACAAAGGTGACCATGAAGTATTGTGGTGAACGGAGAAGTTTGTCTTCCTGTGATTGCTCTGCTCTTTACCATCACCAGGTGTTTCCCATTTATCCTCCCTAGAAGGGCATTCTTCCGGAAATGCCATACAAGATTCCTGGTTTCCCTTCTCCATGAGTGCTCCTCAGGGGCTGACAGCCAGGAGAGCTCTGCCACAGAAGAAGCTTGTCTATGTAAAACATCCCAGAGCATCCCTAGACTTTTGGCCATTGGCTTGGAAATTTCAGCTCAGAATTCATATTTACCTTGCCCCTCCAGTGGGGGTACCTCATTCCCACATCAGGGTCTACCACGTGTAAAACAGAACTGCTAGTTTACATGGACAGAGATTATCACTAAGACTATTTTACAGGTACCAAATCAGGAAAGAATAAATAATTTGCCCTCTTCCCACAGAGAATTTACAGCACTGCACTGAATCCAGGCTCTTGGTATTCTCATATAAAATCTGCAGGACAAGCCCTTTCCTTGCATGAGGTTGGTTATTGGTTATAAGCCTCCCTCCAAAACATGAGGCAAGAAATGTCTGTCAGTTTTTTGCTTTCCTCTGTAAACATTTATTTATAGGCTGGAAACAAGAAATAGAATAAATGAGCTGAATGGAAGGAAGCAGCAGTATGAACTCAACAGAACACAAGTGTTTCTTCTGCGGGAGCTGCAACTGTTCATTGACACTGATAGCACTGGATTGCCTGGTAGATTCACAGGCAGGTACACACATGGTCCTGGCATTCTTGAGATCCATCCAAAAAGGCACATTTCAGACACGAGGAGCATTCTGCATAGCTCCTCACAATTTTCACTATTGGTTTTGTTCTCCTGTAAAAATTTGCCATTTTTGGAAAGCAATATATTACTACTGGCTCCCTGAGAAAGGGGAAAGAGAGACTGCAGCTTTATTGACAGCTGATTGATTCCTTCTTTGAAATTAGATGTTTATTTATTAGCAATTAGTACATGAGCAGTATGGGATGCAACAAGCAGCACTTGAAGAAACAAGCCTTTCCTAAGTGTGACACCAGCTGTCCTCCTGTCGCTGCCAAGAGTAAATCTCCAGCTTGACACCCAATCCTCTGCCTCCATATAAATGTGTGTCCTTCTGAAACGTAATCCTTGCTCTTCATTTCTACTTACTGTACAACCAGCTTCTCTCCTCCTTTGATGCCACCCCTGCCCCTCTTCTGGCTCTGTGACCACTTTTACCAGCCTGCAGGTCGCTGCTTTACCACCCAGAGCAAATTAAAATCCCTTGCCCTCCCCTTCTCTTGCAAAATGTGTCTGCAAGAAACAAACAGCAGGGTACTCTGCGAAGGAGTTATGCCCACTCTGAGGCTCACAGCAAAAGATGGAGTGGTTCTGTGTACAAAGCTCGGGAAAGTACCACCCATGTTTCTAGCTCTGGCATTGTGCTCCAGGTCTGGAGTGCCTTCCCAAGTCCTACCTGAGGAACGAGCAGGCGAACTGTTACCTCAGTCATTCTCTTCAAAAGCACACAATTCATGGAAAGATAAAACACAGTCTTCATTTTGTCACTTCTTCTAGCTCTTTCTCACCACTCTGCTCACCATCTGTTTTGCCTGTATTTTATCACTTTAAATTCTGCCTTACTACATGCATGTAAAATGCCAAATCAGAGCATGAACACTGTACCAGCAATAGTGTCACAGACAAATTACTGAGGAGCATAGGATCAGTCTCAAGAGTGATTCACCGAGAATGCAGAGTTGCATGTTTTCACACCTTATTTATTTTCCTATTACTACAGAACTTAGAAGAACCAGCTAGAGACTAACCCCCACTGTCTAGGTGTTGCAAGATAAAAAATACTAAATAATCTTGCTCATTTAAAAATACCAAATGAACTTGCTGCCCAAAAGGGTTTGCAAACTAAGTAGCATACCAGTGATAACAAAAGTATGTGAGACCTTCCCTGCAAAAAGCAGCATGTGATTAACTTCAACCATACAGGTGATCTAAGGGAGATTTTGCCATATGAGTGTTTTGCTTGCAAAGAGCCTGGTTACATGGATGCATCCCTCCATTAGGCCATTTCACCTCACAAGACCTACCTGAAATCTGAGTGGCCCAAATTCAGCCAAGTGGACAAGACAACAAAAGGAAATCTGGACTCAGATCCTTGCTGCCTAATGAGGACATAGAAGAAATTTCATCTTACAAACATTCTACAGCAATCCAAACTGGCCAATACTTCTGCAGCACTCAGATTTTCATCCAATTTTATGATTAGCCTGAAAGTTTCCAAGATATCAGCTCTGTCTGGTGAGACATGGAAGCAGAAAGACAAATGCAGTGCTCAGTACACAGAAGTAACTGCTCAAGAAGTAGGAGACATGATTGTGTCATCCTCCTTCATCCAATATGTACCAAGTACTTTCCTTGACCCAACAGCTCTCCATGCAACACACAACCTCTGATGCAAGCTCCTTAGAGATGCCAGTCTCACTCTGTTAACTGCAGTAAGAGCACAGAAGAGTGTTTCTCAACCTTTCCTATTCACTTCATGCAAACCTTTAAAAGAAACACACAGCTCATTTTATATCTGACTGTTGCTTAAGGATAGATGACAAATAATAACTTATATGGAATAGACAAAATGTTGAAATGTTAATATTTTACAAAACTGTAATTCAGTAGATATAATTACAAAACTTGTAACTGAAAAAATAATGTAAAAAATTGTATCTTCTGTCTAAATTGGTGAGTATGTAACTGCCTGTATGAGGGTTTCTGGTTTAGAGCAGAACAATCTCCATTGACTGACCGATGTTTTGTGGACTGCTAGCCATCTGTGAATCACAGATCAAGTACCTTGGATCTAAATCTCCCTCCTGTGGCTAGGAAATCAGTTTTAGGCAGTGTAATGCCTTGACTTAATAGCCTGCATTAGGCAGTCTGGCTGTTGCTTTCTGCTGACTGACACTAAGGACAGCACTGAGGATCTGAAAGAGAACAGGTCATGATTCAAAATACTTCAGCCTTTTGCTTCAGGTAGCATCTAAGTCTGTAGTTTTGCTCTATCTCTTACAAAATCCATACAATCTATCTCTCATCAAAAATCCATACAAAAAGCCACACACACATTTCCCAATTCCCTTTATCAGGTTCCCTTTTATTAATTTATTGAGCAGGGAGCCTGGAGGAAATATGTTACCTGTTACTCTGTGCAATATTGATCACTTGATCTCTCTGTGTCTCGGCACTTTTACCCATACAATGGCAGTAAAAATCTTTCTAGTGACACAACCCTAAATTATTGCTTCAAAGTGCTTTAATACAGTGAATGGAAAGGGTTCCACAAAGACAAAATACTGTACTAAGGCAGCTGCAAAGGCCAAGCCCCTTGGCTATATTTCATAGCTTCTAGGCTGGTAAAACATCCTTCCTTACCACACCAGAAGCAGTAAGATCTGTGATGTGCACACCAGAAAACCTTCCCCGTTGGGGCCAGGAGCATTTCCAGCACATCTGTGCTTGGGCAGGAGAATCTGGGTCATGGCTGCCAGAGCAGCAGGCAGTGCTGTCCCCTGCAGCGTGATCACACGGTCACATTTCACATCAAGGGCACAGCAAATGTCGCACCTGCGCTGGGCGTGCCTCTGTCACTTACTGTCACCAACAGCTTCTGTCCCCTCAGCAGAGCCAAAGGCTGCAGCAGGGATGCACATGAACCGAGCTGGCAGCCACAGAGACCACGTGCTCTTCACACGAAGGACAGCAGCAGTGCAAGCCTGCAGCCTCTGTTTTGGAGGGATTACATCACCTTTTTTATAGGTAAAGTTTATTAGTAAACTCTGCAAGTATGGCAGGTGGTCTGCCCTTCCCACTTGCCAGCTCCAGAGCACAGAAGAGTCTACTGCAAACTCATCCCACAGCCTTGACCTGGAGCTTAAGTTGCAGTTTGGATCCTTTGCTGTATTTTCAGACAATTTTACACTGCTGGTATGAGGCCTGTAGAGAGCAATGAACACCTGAATCCTTCATGTCACCTGCCAGCACCAATAAAGCAGGCTGTGAAGGACCTTCACATATGTGATGTATGTCAACTGAAATGCAAATACTGATGTATCAATAATCAATACATGATATATATCAAGTGGTATATATCAACTGAAACCTAATGCTGACGTATCAATAACCAACAGCTTGAAGCTGCGCTCTGCTTTTATGAGAGCAGCCCTTGCCTGCTTGAGTGGATCCTGTCTCTGCCTCTCATAAAGAAGACACAAGTTATCATTTTCTACCATCAGATAATATCCATGATATGACTTTCCAGGTTTTGTTTCATTCATAAATTTCTTCAGGCTTCCTATACACATGAAAAGCGGGAGGAGGAAGGATCCGCTAAGTTTCTCTAAAATGGAAATTCTTTACTGATATAAAGATGAAATCAATGTCTGACTCAGTAGCACGATGGATTGACACCAGATGAGGATGGGGGTGGCCGATCTCACACTGCCTTGCTAAAATGGCAGCACAATAACCAAGAAAGAGAAAGCTGACAAACTGTGACAGGGAAGGAAATTTCACGCACCAGTTTAAAGAATTCTTTGGTTACCCTTTGATTTTGTTCAGAATCCAACCACTTCCCAGGACAGCCAGAAGAAATGATGCCTCTGACAGATCCCCAAATCCTTGTTACTTCCACACAGGGACAGGAATTCCCAGTGAACACATCTAAAGCTGCCATTCTCTTTCACATCACAACGTAAGAGATCAGAGAGGCTACTAATGTTATTTTGATTTTAAAGAACATAAATGCAGGCAAAAAAGCATAATTAAGGCTGTGGATTTTCACCATGAAGAACATATTTAACCATTTTATAATAATTTGCAATGCACGTCTAAGCTTCTCACAGGAGGAATTCAAATGCCTAAGTCATCACACAGTATCATCTCATCTACTGATAACCAGTCTAACCCAGCCTCATTTCTACTGACATTTCCTTCCTCTGCCACATGTTCCAACTGAAAGGCTTTCAGGAGGCTGTGTGATGTGCCTAACTTTCAGAATGGGAGTAAAAAACCTTTATTTCTGTTCTGCGTGATCCCAAGCACATAAACCAAGTTTTGTGTTTCTGAGAAAGAACAAGATTCCCATGCCAATGCTACAGGCTGCATTTCTATACACCACTTCTAACTCCAAAGTGCCTGTAGACAACAGCCAAAAGTAGCTACCCAAGACTGCCAGTGCTGTGCACTGTAGCTGAACTGGTCTGCAATAATGAAGACAGATCCCAAGTCATTCTCCTAGAGAGGCCTCTACCGTTTGAGGCAAATTGAATCTTCTTTGAAATGAATAGCAATAACCTGTAGTTGGTAGGACAGACCATTGGTCCCTTCTGGTCTGTCTCAGGGAAGATAAATCCAGAACAGTTCATTACACTTCACAGATGAGAAAACTGAGATACAGGTGCTCCAGGATGTCCTTAGAGATGTACTCAAAAATGAAGAATAAAAAAGGAGCTGTAATTAACCAATGAATAACAATGTTATCCCATTCCAGTTATTGCGAGAGACATAGGAACAAGTAACTCCAAGATGCAACAATTGCAATTCCAGTGATCACAGTGATCCCTTAGTGGAAAAGTCACCGTTATCCACTGCTATGAGAAAAGATTTAACCAGATAACCAGATTTTGTTCTCATGAGTGAGGTGAGTGAAAAAACTACCTGGGAGTAGTACGACAGGAGAATGAGAATTGAGCTCTCAGAGGAAAAAGATATCCAGGGACAGGATTATCTTTTTGTTGCACATTTGTATAGTACCTAGTACAGATGCTGACCATAATAAAGTCTTTAACACACAGCTATGGCAGTATAAGATGCTGCTCTGAAGTTACTGTTTATCTTCTAGGGGTTCCGAGCACACAGCTCTGCAGGCAGAACAGAACCAGCCAGCACTCTGGACACAAAGCCCAAACACTATAGGTGAAACGAGGTAAGAGGAGGTTTGCAGCCTGACTTTGTGCTGAAAAAGATGAGAAGTGCTCACAGGTTCTTCTCCTTCAGCAATGTTTTAGAAAGAGAAACTGCCAAGACACAGCCAGTAACAACCAAATCAGAGACAGTGGAAGCAGCAAAGCACCAAAGAGACAAAGCAAAGGCTTGTGTTTTGTTTTAAAGCCCTTTCTGTTAGCTGAGTCATATCAGACATAACCCCTGTGGAGATCAGCAGAAGTCATACGAGCACAAAGCAATATCCACAGTGTGACTAAACCACACCACACCACTTTCCTCATAATCTTTATCAGCTAATAAGATTTAATGAAAAAACAACTACATAGACACAAGCAGAGGGGAAAAAAGCCTGACCAGGTGGCCATTCTACTTAAAGCACAGCTATCTGTACTGATGGATTAACTAGTGATTCATAATGAGATGGGAAAACCAGATTAGATAGACTAAATCTTTGCCATGATCCTAATCTGAAGACCACTGTACATCAAGGAGTCAGGGATCCAACTCAGAGTAACCCTGAATGGGTGCAGGTCTGTGCTGTGCTGCAGGTGTATCCTGGCTGTCTGGCCTGTGTTGGGATGCACCTACCTCTGGGATGCAGGAGCAACTCATTCATCACCTGACATTAAACCATCTTTGTCTTCATCTAAGTGTAGCAATGAGCTCTCTTGTGAACATCCTTTTCGTCTGGCAGTAGAAGTGATGAATGGAAATGTCTTTAGAAATAGAAAGAAAATGCTCTGAGAGCTGAACAGATCAAAGTGTGAGGGAACCTTTCCACAGACAGATCTGCATGGTGTGCTGCGTCAGACTGGAGTGCTCTTCCATGTCAGGCACCTCGGGGTTTCCAGGATCTGACGGAATGTAAGATTATTTATACTCTCCTCTTTTTCTCTGCAATGCTACCTCTAGCAAATGGTGTTTCAAGCAACACTCTTTAGAGTCCAAGTTTCTTGCTGGGATCATAACAAACCAGCACTTCCTGGTGCAAAATGTTCTTAAAGGATGGATGTACACTCAGGAGTGGAAAGAAAGTAGTGACCAAGCTTGGCTTGCTCTAGGTTTCCTTGCAAAATTCTTACTTATTACTATGACTACTAATTAATAATTAGTATTTACACTGCATATTCATTATTTGCTACCGAAAATGCAGCATAACAAATAATTGTTACTGCCCTCTGCACAGCTGATTCCATGCTGTGACATGTTATTCAGACAACACTGAAGAGAAAAGGAAGGTCTGTGTGATCAACTAATTACCTGACTGGTCAACTGCTCCAGGTCCTACCCCTATCAGGTTTTTACCCAGTTCATGCATCTTAGATGAAATCATCTGTGTAGATGTGCATGTGCTGAGACAAGTAAGTTAAACTACCATCTCTGTGTAGACATTCTTTGTTCTTGAGGATTAGCTGGGTTACAAGATAATGTGGTTTTTTTCAAAGCGGAAAGTAGTCTAGTAGAGAAGAAAGAAAAGCTGCCTTAGCCAATACATGCTACATCTCACATTGCTGGCAGAGATATCTGCAGTTACACTGTTCAAATTAAATCTTTTAAATATTTAACACGCTTTCCCAAAATGAAGTGCAAGCCAATAATGGCTAGCTGCAGCTGAATCCAGATGACAGACCTCCAGGGGCTAAATTCAACTCTAGAACCCCCTAAAATCTTCATATCTGACACTCAATGTCTTACTGATACAGAGATATAACTAAGATGAAGGGGAGCTTTCCTTTTGATGTTTCATCTCACACAGCAAGAGACCTTGAAAATGCTTTTCTGGAAACATGCTGATGATGCAACATCATGGCACGTTTCGTGCAGACAAAGAAAGTGATAGGGCCTCGCAAACCCTCTAAAAGAACTTAAGAGCACAACAGATGTTCTCCTGAATCTGCAGGAGATGCATCTATATGTACATGACAGAGAAAACTGGCAAATTATTCATCTGATGCTATATATTAGCCTTCCCCCGTCACATTTCCAGAAGGGAGCTCAGCCATCCTGCTGCCCCACCTTAAGCCTGTAATCCCCCTCCTCCACGAATTTTCCAAATAGAATGAAAAATGCCTTTTTCTCACTAAACCTCTTCTCAGGTGAGGCAGATAAACATACACCTCGAGCTTGCTCCGTCTTTCCCTGTTGCTCGGGAAGAATCTTCAGGGAATTTTTACATGTGTTCCCACCTAGAGCAGTTTCAGCCATGGAAAAGCTGTAGGACAAGTGCAAAGAGCCACACGCTTCTTATCCCAGGCTGACAGGTTAAAGGGAGAGCGAGACCATCTTTTGAGAAAGTGGGCGGCAAGTTGCAAAGAGGAAAGGAATATTTGATATTTCTTTCGCAAAACAGACAGAAGAAAGCGGCGGCGGCGCCCGGGAGACCCCGCGGCCGCCTCTCCCACGCCCCCTCGCGAGCCCCCGGCCGCGCCGAGCCCGGTAACAAAGCGCCGCTGCCCAAATCCATGTCCATTTTCCCACCCGCTGATGCTCCATTCCCCCTCCGGACCCCGAGCCCGTCCATCGCCGAGCGCCGGGCGATGTCACCCGCTCTCTTTCTGCCCTGTCACCTTGCGCTGTACAGCGCGGCAGCGCTTCGCCCTCCACCCCCCGGTGATTTTCTCATGCTGGAAAATCCCATCCGACCCACCTACCTCCTGCCTCACCCGCCGGGCAGCCGAGCGCCCCGGCCCCGACAACAACCTGCTAAATTTAGCCCAGTATCCACAGCAGGGGAGAGCGGGACCGGCGGCGCGGACACCGCACACACACAGGCAGACATGCGGGCACACCGGGCACATGCTGCAGGTGCCGAGCGGCAGCTACTCACACCACTAGCCTGGAGATGATCCATGAGACCATGGCGCTGCCGTGTGCCGAAGGGCTGGCTCTCCCGGCAGGGAGGGCTCGCCCGGTGTCCTCGCCCGCTGCCGGCCGCCGCCCGAGTGCGCGGGGCGGGCGGCTCGGCCATCCGGCCCCGCAGCCTTAGCGCAGCCTCACTGACGGCACCGCCCGCAGCCAACGCGCAGCCGGGCCCAGCCACCCACACTGGGCAGGGCCCACAGCCGCCCCCCGCGGGAGGAGGAGGAGCCCCCCACGCTCCCCGCTCCCGCCGGACTCTCCAGCGGGAGACCCCGGGGCGGGCGCGGAGCTTTCGGGTGCGGAGGGGGTCCCTGCCCCACCCGCGGCACCGGGCAGGTACGCGGGCGCTTCTGGACCACCGTAGCCGAGCAGGACACGAAGGAAACCGGCAAAACCAGGGCACGAGATCGAGGGGTGTCTTCGATCCATAGAAAGAGAAGGATTTCCCCACTTCCCCACAACCCCCAAAGTGTCCACAACGGACAAGGGTATTGGCCACACGATCCAGGTAAATTCCCATCATCATCAGTGATGACAAACAGCAATCTCGCCTCGACATCAGTTTTCATTAGGGGGTCTCACGGCTGTCAAGTCCAATTTCCATGAGGAACAGCTGCTCACACACAAAACAACATATGTTGGCTTGACCTGCAGGTTGTTCTCTTTAAGTTTCCTTTGAGTTCTTTTCCTTTCTTTCGCCGGCACATGCCAAATGGGGTTAGATTGCCTGAAATCATCTTCAGCTACTTTGGTTTTTCCCTTCTACTGGAAGCACACATGCCCATGGCAATTCACGATGGCTTTGTCTTGCAGTAATGCTGAGATCTCAAGCTTGCCACTAGACCACCCCCAGGCTTCACCTGGTCTGTGGAGCAGCTGGCCTGTTTTTGGCATTAAGACCAGGGTTCCAGCCACCATGGGTGCACTGCAGGATCCTTGCCTCCATGCCCCACATTTTGTTCTTCCTGAAGACTTGGGCATCTGCAGCAAAGTTTCCCCATCATTCTGAGACAGCATAGCTGAAAGAGGCTGAAAATCTCTCATGTATTGTGAGTAACCTGGGAAGAACTCTTACAGGGAGAGAGTGAACGTTTCAAACCAGAGGCAGCACTTCTAGAAGCTGATCACAGATTTCTCTAGTCCCAAGTTACCACTGACATCCTCACAGTCCTGTCCACAGTATCCAGCCTTTATCATAAAATGGTTTGGTTGAAACAGACCTTAAAGGTCATCTCGTTCCAATTCCTGCCATGGGCAGGAACACCTCCCACTAGACCAGGTTGCTCAGCCCCCCATCCAGCTTGACCTTACACTTCACCTTTCTTCTGCTGAGCTCAACAGTCCTACCTAACAGGATCACCTTTTCTTATGGCTCTCTGGATCTGGTCCTCAGAAAACCAATACGTCTAGGGGCAGATGGACCAACAACCCACAGCCTTCAGGTAAAGCTGCAGGCATAGATAGCCACGTAGGTAAAGTTCAGCACCTCTAGAAATTAATTTTCGGGGAACATGTGCACGGCTGCGCTGCTCCGCTGGCCGCAGTGGATCCGTTCCTCCAGCAGGGGGAACTTCCACCCCGCGCTGTGACCTGTAACGCGCCGTCACCTCCGCACCGCCGCTGCGCTGCAGCAGCGCTCCTGCCCCCAGCGCCGGAATCCTGGGTTACAGACGGGCCGGGAACCACAGCGGCAGGTATGGGGCCACCACACACTCCCTCCTCAGGGACTTCTAAGGGTCGAGGGTAGCAGCATCGCTCCAGCCAGCATTGACTGCTGTACAGGTACCACAAAGGCGGGGCTGGGTGGTGTGCTGCAGTAAGCAAGTGTAAATTAGCCGTCTTCTCCAGGCATGCTTGCTCTAAGCAAGAACTGCTTTCTCTCCAAAAGAAGCCATTAGGTCATCCAGCCCAAATTTTTGAAGCAGTGAATCATCCTGTGGCTGTCTTGCTTGTATATCGTAGCCAAATAAGTACTTGGAAATCCGTTATCCAAGATTCTTTTCTGTCGGGATTATTTAGTGGGAGCTTTTAGACTGCAGACGATCCACTACATTGTTACAGTTAATGATGGGATGTTATCAAGTACAAGACACAGATCTCTCTGCAAGAATATTTGTGTAATCACCACAGTACACAGAAGTTGCCACTTAGTACTTGCTGCATATTTCCTGGACCAACAAGAGAAGATATTGGATCATAAAGACAGATAATACAGAGGACAACACCCAAAACTGCAGCAAAACGTTTTTGTCTTCAAATCATAACTCAGCCTCATGTCCTCTTGGCTCCTGCCAGCCTCTTCCAGCTCACCCCGTTCACTGCAACTCCTGCCAGTTGCCATCACTGCTGACCCCACTGCTCTTTTCGGGGCAGCAAACCTCAGAAAGGTTTGAGGATTTTTTTCTGGCTGGCAGCAATCTCTGACAGGGGCAAGCAGGACACGGACCCCTCTTGTGCTGCTGCTTTGTACACAACTGGCACAATAGCCACCTGATGACTATTGACTGATCTTTAGCCTCAAATGTACACAGATAGTTAACAAGGTATTCTGGTGATGGCAAACCTAAGGAGCCTGACTATGAATGCAGGGAGCTTTACCGAAACAGCTGTTTGGTAAACACAGGGTGAAGGAGAGAATTCAGCTCCACTGAGCCACCAGTGGAAGGGTGACAATGTCCCCTACCTACTCCTCATGGGCTGTGTCTTAGGACAAGTCACACAGCTCTGTGTCTATGAGCTCTGCATGTGACATCCCAAGCATCCTGGAAAGAGGCTTTGCTTGAAGAAAGCCTTCTCTTTGTTGTTAAACCACCTCATCCAGTCTATAAAAAACCAAACCAAACCAACCAAACAAAAAGACCACCAAAAAATGGAGAGACAGAAGAAGAGTTAAAGTGTAGGAAGAGATATGAATTAATTTACACAGCCAGCTCAGCAGAAATGCCATCCAACGCTAGTGGAACATTTTGGAACTGCTTTAGCAGTGGAAGGTTTGGAAGTGAAAAATCCTACACAGATTGCACCATTAGATGGTTTGATTTCTGTTCCCCAAATTATAAAATAAATCAGCTTTGTTAATGAAGGCAGAGCCACCACCCTTGTCCTAAATACTATGCAGTCTTCTCCTAGCAACTACTTTTCCAGAGAAGTTCACAGCCATGGAAAAGTCAGACCCCCCCAACAGCTCTTCTATAATCAGACTCATTCCTCTCTGTGCCAGGGAAAGGGGATCTCTGCCTCACAGCTGAACAACAACTGCCAGGCCAGAGCTTCTTAGAACAAAAGCGTCACTGACATACATGCACAGGGAACTCTGTTACCAAATCTAGAAAAGGTCAGGAAGTAACAAGTGCAGACAACTCTTACGTCCTCCAATGGATCAAGCCTACACCAGAGGCATTTAAGAACAGCTGAAGTGCAGACAGCCCAGCCAAGAAATGTACCCAGGAATAGAGAAACATATCAGACAGAAAACCTGTGATAGTTGGGTGCTGAAGTTCATTTGGCAAAACCAAAAATGAATATAAAAATGAATACACATAACCATAGTGCACACATATATCATGCATTGTTACAGCACCTAAAAAGTATCAGGAGAAGAAAGATAGTTTGATCAGGAGCAAATACTCTACATCCCATCAAGGAACGCACACGTGCACGCACACACACACACATAGATAAATATACTCAGCCTCTTGAAAGAGAAATGTTTGATGTCCCACCCACTGGAATAGAATGGGTGATTCCTTGCATTTATCTCCTGACTTCTACTTGGGAAGCAAAGCAAAAGGAACAAATAAATGAAAACCTAATGGGGTAACATGGACAATTAGAGCAAAAATCCAAGAAGAATGCAGCTCCTGAACACAGTAATGAAAAATGCCCATTTCTGAAACGACAGCTTTACTAACAAATATGGAGCAGACAGGAAAAGGTTAATCCTACTCATAGGGAGTATTGTAAAAGCATGAGGAGACATTCAGCATTTCCTGGCTGCTATTTCCATCTTTACTATTGAATTAATTGTTTCAGAGCTATGGCCATTAGCAAAGAGAGATTAAGAAATGCCTACTCTGTCTCAAAAGAGGTCTGATCTGGCATCTGTGCTGGGAATTGTGATTCCTGAGAAACACTCATTTCAGTGACTCACTACAAGAGCTTGGGGAAAACACGGAGACCAGCATGTCCGAATGTATCATTTGGCTTTAGGTAACCAAAATGGGAGAGCTTAGCTCCAATTATCCACATACAAAACAAGCACAGAGTTCAGCCACTGATACCCAATATCTCAAATATTAAGCTCTGAATACCTCAGGTTGTGCATCAAAGCGTCTTCTGAGAAGTCTGTTCTGTGCTTTCCATGTCCTCTTCTGTAACTCACATGATACAAGATGCCTCTGCCTTGGAATAAATACATGTGTTTTAGAATAATTCATCAGTGGATCTGAGGTCTCTGCAGACCCTCCAGCTCCATGAGAAATTATCCTAGTCCAGCATGTTTTCCACTCTACTATTTCAGAATCCTAGAATCATAGAATATCCTGTGATGGAAGGGACACATAAGGAACAAAGAATATGCTTCATTTACAGCATTTTATACTTTGATGGAAAAAATTACTATTTTAAACTGGGAATTAATTTTTCAGCCTTAAAAGTCAATAAAGACATTAATAAATTACCACTGTTCCTATAGTACTTCTGACACTCAGGTTAGATTCCTTGTTCCTTGTTAGCTGCTACCATCTTTCCATTGGCCTGTCACTGCTTATATCCTAAACACCCTGCTATGGACAGTATACAACGGAAATGTAAAAAGAAAGGAAACAGTTCAATAATAAACTTTATGTATAAGCAAAAAACCCCATCCCTAACAACAACAGCAATAACAACAACAACAAAGAACAGGTCATCAAAAAGTGACTTTAAATAATAAGGCACACTGTCAAAACTTGAAACTAGGAGAAAGACCGAGCTTATATTAGCTTTAAAACAGGACATTTAATGGCCATGGCAATCTTCTGTGGATGATGCACACTGAGTCAAGACTAGGGGATGCTTTAGATTTGCTCATGTGTGTGTCCCTCTGGGCCCTTATCATCAGCTACCTCCAGGGAGGAGATACTGAGATGTACAGAGCTTTGGTTTGATCCAGTGGGTCAGTCCTTACATTTGTGCTCTGGAAGGATGGATTGTTCTGAATTTTATTACTGTGTTGTGTTTAACGATGACAACAATAGTGAATGTACTGAAGGATGACTTGACCATGTTCTTGACCTTAAAGCCAACACAGAGAGAAAGAAGGCAAGCAATTAAGTGCCAGTGTGAACACAACATTTGCTCAAGAGAGACATTGAGAGAAATATGGTCAGTGCACGGCCTTGAGGTTTCACTGAGGCGCCATGCCATGCAAACAGGAATGCAAATGATAACAAGAAGCTGTAAATAATGAAAGGGGCCCCTCTGATGAGCAGAAAAGATGTTTCCTTCAAGGAAACAGAGAAGGAATGTGCAGGAGGCTATCCATAGACCTAATTATGTCAGGAGAAAGCTGCAGACTGGACTTAGCAGTTTCTAGATACTGTCTTCACAGACTGATGTAATAAAAGAATTGAAGGCAGTGAGAGAGGAAAGCAAAGTGTGCTTGTTCGCCATCCCTTGCTGAATTACCTTTAACCAACTAATTTGGTATCAGGGGCGTTGCTCTGTTTAGCAGTATCCTGCATATAGATGAAATCACCCAGGCAATTACTAGGCTAACACAGCAGCGTAAAAACATGTTTTAATAACTGTATAAATACTACTTAATGGTAAGTTTTAATGAAAAGCTGCTATTGACCTTCAGATCAGTTTAAATCCCAGCACAAACCAGGATGTGGTTTCAATTCCACGCAAAGCCCCAAGGGAGGCAGATGGAAACGAGCTGCCCTGGCACAGCTGGCAAAGATGCCTTCCCATAGGAGCTGCTCAGAGGTACTTGCAGGTGAGCAACAACTGCGCTGTGAGTGCACTCATTTCTCCAGGGGTTTTCTCAGACTTCTGCCAGGATTTTCCTCTTCCTCCCATACACCAGAATACACCTGCCTCGCCCATCTGTGTGCTGTTCTGTTCCTCTCAAGGTGTGTAAACCACCCTTACAGCTGCTTTGTCCTCAGTTACAAATGCAAAGAGAAATGCTGAGTGTCAAAGCACGGAGCATATTAAATACACTGACTCTCATACTATGTATATTTATGAACATGAAATTCCACCACACTAAGCTACTTCCAGTTTTATTTCATTCTGGAAAAAGTAAAAAGGATGTCAGGGAAAAGATGCCTCTTTTTATGGACAAGTTATATAACTAAATTTTTTCTCTGCAGTCAGGATATATGAAAAACTTGCAGCATCATCCTGCTTCTCTCCCTCTCATTATGTGGCAGTAGGAACAAGAATTAATCATGTTCCCAGGGACAAAAAAGGCTATGTTGCAAAACTGAAACAGAAAAAAACCCCCAGGATCCAAACCAAACAACTTAGAAGCTTCAGGGAAAAAAAAGACAAAGGAAATATACATCCATTGTGATAAGAGTTTTCAAATTACCTTCTACAGCCTATTTATACAGGCCCCCCCCTCCCTATACACTTTACTCCCTTCCAAAGCCTTACAATATCTCACTTTAATGCCACTGTTATTGAGACCAGATAATGGTTCCTTGGCTTGGTACCTGCTTACAGCTCACAAAGGTCGAAGTGCCTGCTGTGGGCATTGCATGTAGAGAGCTCCTAACACTTGATATGGGGAGTGAAAGTATTCTAACATGTTTCTGAACCATGCATGCCTGACTGAGGAAAGCAGTAGTAGTTTTTTCCCACAAATAGTGATCCACTACATCTGCCTAGCATAAGATTTGAAAAGGCTACAGCTGAAAATGGAAATTTGGATTCCTAGAAGTCTATATACTTCAATACGACAATGTACTCTAATGAAGAGAAAAAAAGACAACAGAAAACTGCTTTAAAAACATCATCATCATCATAATTTTTAAATAGCATTTGTGCTCAACCCCCATTTTCCATATCAGTCTCCAGCCAGAAAACTGCAAGTTCCAACCGCTCAAACTGCTAAATGAAGCATTTGCAAGCACATGTTCTCCCTCCATACTCCAGTAAGAGACTCATAATTGCAATGCATGCAGGTGATACAGTGTTTTCTGTGCTCTCTTCTCCCTCAGACACCAGCCCAGCCATCCTCTGTTGACAATACTTCCCACATCTATAAGAGCCCAGAGATTCTCCAAGTGCCACTGAAATGAAATGGACAAAATAGAGCCAGTGAATAGCACTGCCAACAGCAGGGCTGTGAAGGTGTATCTCTATCCCAAGTGTGCCAGCACATCATACGGTCTTCCCAGAACTACCCTGACACCAGTCAGGGTGCTGCTGATAAAGGCGTTGCTGTAGCAACACAGAGCTTACTCTGAGGCAGCTACACAGGAACGTCCTCAGGAGCCCCGGGGATGATTTTCAACTCATGCCACACTCCATGCTGCTGAGGCTATACCTGACTTCGTACAACTGAGTTATATGTAGCCCATGGAGGTCCTTGTGTCCAACTTCCAGCTCAAAGCAGGGCTGATTTTGAGCCTGCATTACACTGCGAAGGACCTCATCTCCAGACAATATTTTATAAAGTAGTCTAGACACGAATTTGTGACCTGTAGCAGTTACAGTGCAGTGAGAAATGAGACAGTTTTAACCTTACAACAACTCCGTAAAACTGGTGTGGTGGGCAGAGACCTGAAGCTGCCTTAGCACTGAAGCTGTCTCTCCTGGTGCCAGCAGCACAGCAGCTATCAGAGCACTGTGCAACAGGCTGTGTTACAACAGCTTGTGTTACAATCTCTTAGGTCAAGACATTGCTCTTTTGGGTGGAAAACTGGTTCTGCAAAAGTCAAGTGCGTTCCTTCTATTCGCTATAGGCAAGAGGATTTCAAACCTTGGCTTTGGGTTACAGTAAACATGCAAGGTGGGCAGATGCAGCCACTGCTTAAGAGTTAATCCCTGTAATATCCTTCATTAATCTAACTACAATGATCAAGTAGCATGGAACATATTCAACGTGGACAGAGAGTGTATGTTAGATTAAGAGGATTACCTGCTGATGAGGGCAATACTGCACTGTATTTATTCAGCACTTCTCTGAAGAACAGAAGGTACCTTTCAAAGGTGGGTAAATATTTGTTAATCCCAGAGACGAAAATGTAAGTGCAAAGAGGTTAAGTAATAACACCAGTTCCACACGGTGAACCAGTAGCACTATTCCCAGACATGCTTTAACACAGCATTTCTTGGGCCATAGGTTGGTATGACCTGCTCATAAAGTCCTAACAATCACAGCACATCCTGTTCTCTCATGCTAGCAGGCTGCCTACAAAGCAACATTTCTATGGCCATTTAAAGCTCCATTTTCACTACTCATATTTTGCTGACTTTGAAGGAGTCTATGCAAATACATTTGGGGAGCAAACATACAGCTTACAGTACTTTCCTTTGCACTGTAGCGTGTCTAATGAACTGCTATGGAATAGTCAAATGTAAACATTCTGAACCATCTGTAACTTTTATATGTATCTTTTACTGCTTGTGGTCATAAGTGATTATTTTGCATTCTTTGTGTATAAACAATAGATGTTTATACATTTAAAAGAGCCTGATAAAATTGTGAACTTGAAGAATAAAGCTTTAATTTCTCTCCCTCTTTTAAAAAGATCCTTTATCATTCACAACCAATTCCTGTGATCCCTGTATATAGACATTATTCTTCTAATGACCATAAGGTCACTTGTACCACAGGAAACCTGTGAGCTGAGCATACACTGTGTACTCATTAGCCCATCAGTGCCTCATACCAGCATTCATTGCAGTAGCTTCTGACAAATGAAAAAAACCCCAAAACTTCAATGCCTGCCTAATTTGGGCAACAGTGTGTAAACCAGAGTAGCATAGACACCATTGCACTTTATGTTTGTATCTAGCACTTACTCTAGCAGAAGGGGTGGAACACAAGTCAATAATTAGGGACCTCTACAGCAAATGAGGAAGATCAGACATCTCTGAGGGATAATTTGTCCCACTTATTCTAGACATCTATTTTAGTGTGAATCTCCTTCCAGAGATGCTTCTCTTCGCTCCCTGCAGAGTAGGCTTAGACAATGAGATGCCCGCTGGTAGATGAAGTTCATTAAATGCATATTTTCTGTGCTGGCAGTTTGTGACCTACATGTTATACAAAGTGAGCTACATCCAACCTCTGCTGCAACCAGAGGCAGAATGCTAATCATCTCACGGAGTGAGTCAGGGAACCCAACACCTGACATACAACCATGCCTGCTGAAATTCAAAGTCCTCCAATGATCTGCTATTTTTTTTTCCAATACTGCATTTTTAAAATCATTTTCAGCCTTGCCAATTATTTCAATCACCTAGAATATTTCCCTACTTGCTTTTGAAACAAATCCATCTCCAGTTACCCCAACCTGTAGACACAGAGGTTTTAAGCTACTCCTCATTGTTTTGTGTGTCCAAGTTTGTTGGACAACAGAGACAGCCTGCAGTAACTTGGCTGTGTTTCTTATATTCTCATTAGAAAATTGCAGCTGTAAATTTTATTATGTGATAAACTGTGCATCGGAAATAAGAGTAAAAAGCAGCACTAGAAATCTATGCTGCAGCAGAAGTTCCTCTGCACAGGAAATGTCATTTCCATTTTTGAGAAAACTGCAATTATGCTATTTAGGGCAGTAGATATCGGGAGGCAGGAAAAGTTCAAATTTACCTTCTTATGCTTTCCAGAAGAGATGAGAGACAGGACAGATTGTAATCGTCCTCTTCCAAGAAGACAAGGCTGACATATGATCTCTTAAATCAGTGGATAAAATTCCTAGTTTCACTGGAGTTAGGAATCTGCTTTAGAACCACTGTTTTAATTTTAGGCACAAACCTCTACCATCAAAGCCTAGGGTTTGGAGAGCAGCCGCTAGTCTCTGACAGCTGTGAAGAGAGACTAGGGAAGACACTCTGAAGTTTCACTGACATACAGTTGACTCGGAGAACTTTACAGAGAGGAGCAGAAAATCACTAAGTGGTCTGTGATGACAAATACAGTGAGTGGGACAATTACCAGTGCCAGTACCAATGCCCAGCTGCACTGCAGGCTTCAGCCTGGAGTCCACAGCAGTCCCAGTGGCCTCAGAACTGTCCAGTGCTCCCCTCTCCTGGGCTGGCTGGACATGCAGAGACCTCTGCATGTGGCAGGAGAGCTGACACTGAGAGAACAACAGGAACAGTCTGTAACCTACAGCTGTAACTATTTTTAAGCAATACTGTTACATTTGCTCTAAGCTAAACAGAAATTACAATCTCCATTTCCAATTTCTGGACAGAGGGTACTGGGGGAGTGGAAGCCAGTTCGATGGAACAGGGGTGCCAGCTGCTCTGATTCTGCTTTGAATATATTTTACTCAAAATTTCAACTTTCACATATTATTTCTTGCATTGCCCCTTTATCTGAAACAGATGACTCAATCCCAATTTAATATTAAATATCTTCTGGGAAAAAGTCTTAGCAGCTGCTTCACAATCATGTTTTTTTTCTCTCTAGCATTAAGGGAGCATAAACACTTATTAAAGTTTAACAGGGAAAGTAAATTTGAAGGTTAAAATAATGTTAAATTTGTAGCTATAATACTCATCATCTTTCAGGTGCACAACACAGAGCAATTCATAAGAATGATTATTGTTATCCCCATCTTGCAGAGAAATTAGGTGAATTAAATGATCTGCCTTATGACACACTTAGTGTTAGATTCCAGATCTGTCTCCCAGTTCTGTGCTGTACCAACTAGGTCACATTTAGCAATATACAACTTTTAAATATTCCCAGTTCTATACTCACCAGTATCTAGAATCTTAGTATTTCTTAATATTTCAATTTTTCTTATTTTTTAGATTCAGTGATCCATTATTTTAGCTTTGTTAACATTATATCAGCACAATATACAGAATTTTTTAAAAAGGGAATTATTTCTCAGTTGACCCTTGACATGAAAAGTTACTGCATTTTTCCACTGGAATCAGTTACTGCAGTAGCAGGTAGACCACATGATATATCCATTGCTCCAGTTCAAGGGCATGCTGGTAAGTGACAGGACAGAAGAATTAGAGCCAAGAGAGCTGGTGTTCTCTGTAGGGGGTGGAAGGATTTGCAGTCCATCAATAAGATGCATGCACATACAACCACCCACTGAGATCACTCTCCAGTGTGTCCTTCCTCCAGCCAAAAGGCTGAGCCTCTTTTTAAGTGAACACACATTCAAGAACAGTCCAAGTTCTTGTCCAAATTGCACATACTCGTAACTCGAAAATCACTACTTCTCACATGTTCACTGTTTTGTCAAAAACTGCATTAAATTACAGAGACTGAAAGAGAACTTTCAAGAGAAAATGTGGTTATGGATAACCAAAAGCAGCACTGTGAATTTAGTCCAAATGATCTTAGAAGAGCATGTAGCAGCGTAGTTCAAAATTAGAAAAATGTCTATCACTAGTACAGGACTCACTGACCTGACACCTACACATGCCCAGCAGCCTGAGCTGCTGAAATCTCTTGTCAGACCCACAAGAGAAAAGTTTAAGTTTTCTCCTGTGGGAATTAACAGTAGGTTAGAAAGTTTGTCTGAGTTTGAGTTCGACATTGGTCTCAGTATAGTCTATTTTTACTTGTGAGAAATCTAGTTGAGAGAAGCAAGAAATTTAAAACAATAGAGGGAGTAAACAGCAATAAGGTTGCAGCTGGTATTTTGTTTAGATTTTTGAGATGTTTATGTTCTAGATAACTAATAATAGTATAGTGTAGTTAAAATAGTTAATGAATTTACTGTAGTAGCTGAGTAACTAATAAACAACTAACATGAATGATATACAAAAGTGTATATATATGACACTGGCTCTTAAAATAAATGCTTTTTGCCTGCACTTTATGTTAAAATTAATGTGTGATGCGTGTCCGCCTCAACTGCGACACTCTCCCAATGGAGGACACTATCACAAAACAGATCTGTTTAAAATAAAGAGCAAGAGAGACTTGAAATAAGCTATAAGTTCCTCTCTGGCACTGGCTGGGAACGGTGTGAAGTCTAACTTTACCAAAGCCAGATAACATTATTTCAATGATGACAGAGCCTGGACATTATTAAGCAGCAAAACATGAGTTCCATGTTCTGTTTTGAGTTTTGTTGTGAGGCTTCTGGAGGTAAAGCTAATTAACAAAGAACAACTTCCCTCAGATCATCAAACAATGTTGCTTAAAGTTCACTGCATCTTGTTACCTACCTTTCAGTATCTCCCGTCGTACATCACCAAGACATTCCTGCTGTGGGGTTGGTTTCTAAGACTCGATTCAACTATATCCACCAAGATAATATTGATTTGCATTCTTTTATTAAAGAATGATACCCCAAACCCTTTGAATTATTAACTGATAATGTATTAATACCTGAGGGGAAAGGGCTTTTTTTTTTCCACAACAGGCCTTCTTCCTCTGGAGCAGTCAAGGAGAAACAAAACCAGCACAGAATTACTCAGCACAGTTTTTGTCTAATGTCTGTTCATGGTTACTTTGTAAAGGTTATTGCATCACTCTATCTATAAATACTAATTTAACTTTAGAATTAATCTGAAAAACTTAATATCTAATTCCAATCTCCAGACAATACTTAACACACAATTAAATAATTAAATGTTAAATTAATAGTCAATTAAAATTTAATAATTGATCCTTATTTATCATCCTAAGAGTCCTGTCATGATTTCTTGTTTCTGCACTTGGGATAACAAATCAAAGTCCTACCAACTTATTGCTAGCAAAAGACAGTCCCTACTGCAGAATATGTATGGGAATGGAAAAGAGTAGGTCAGCATTTCTCATAGAGTTTTCCCTCAGCAAGTAAACTTAATTGCATAAAATTAAAATGTACTTTGTATCAAAATATGTGCTTCCTTCAGCTCCAGACAAAGAGACAATATTAACTAAGGTAAAACATGAATTATTTTATTTTAACTTATGGTAAAGACATAATCATGGAAAAAAGGACCTGGAACCAGTCCTGCCACTCTTGCAAAGCTGATCCAGGTGAGCTGTGCTGAGGTAATGTGGCTGTACCTGAGCAAGGAGCTCATACAGGCTTTTATCTTTTCCTGCTATGACTAGAGCTAGGTTGGATACAAGCAGTGACTGATCTACATTAGCTACTTAAGGAGTAATTTAACTACATCAGTTCGGTGCTAGTGAATAAGAAAGTTTCTGGTACTCTGTTTTCACTCATTCTTTAGCATCCCATCTCAGGACATGCTGGAGAAATGAGCTCTTGGTTTATCTCCCAAAGCCTTGTTTCCGGATCACAGAGTATTCTGGGGTGGAAGGGACCCACAAGGAACACCAAGAGCAGCTCTTAAGTGAATGTCCCGTACAGGGACTGAACCCCCAACCCTGGTGCTACTGGCACCATGCTGTCAGCACAGCTGGTGCTTTCACAGCCAGACCATAAGCACATCCAACTTTAATTACATGTCCTTACACCTCCATCATTAATCACTAGAATATAAAGGACTCCATATTTCTCTTCTGTGCTTGTACAGCCCCCTATTCAGAGGGCCTGTGATTGAGAATGGAGACCCTTAAATGTTGCTACAGTAGAGATTCTAAAAACCGAGGTCCATAACGTCTTGCACTGATCATTGCTTGTTGTAGCTGCACATACACTTGGTGGTTTAGCCTGGAAATGCAGGAGAGCCCTGAAAAACAATCTGCTCCCTTGTATGGAAAACATCTTTGGAGATGACATGTGCCATGACAGTTAACATTACCTACAGCCCCTTGTCTGATTGAAACGTCCCTTTCTTGCAGTGTCTATGACATCAAACACTTCTAGGTAGTGGGAAGCCAATTTTCAAGCACAAATATTTGAATAGCACATCCAGATTTTATATGCAGAGAGGTAGGCGTAAATGCCTGAATGTGCAATTATTTAGGCATAAAATTGGCTATTGAGTTTTATTGCTAAATTCCAATTTAAACTGAACTGTTAAATTCAAATAATTAAATTCAAACCTCCAAGCCTCTTCTGCTTTTTTCTTAGTGATACCCTGCACAAGAGAAATTTTCTGTTACTTAATGGTGGCTGAAAGGAAGAATTTATTCAAGTGTGTTCTGAAGTTACTGTTTAAAGAGCTCCTGTTTGCAGAGATTACTCCATTCTCATGTAGGAGATAAAGGCTTACCTATTACCAGTTCAACACAGTAGGTAGGGCCAGCTGGAAAAAATTATGCTCAAGACTTCTTGCAGGTGGAAGAACAGGCTGAAACCTGCTGTTAGGAGGTTTAATCAGTTCTGCTTATTTACTGCACTGCTGTGTTTTGCAGGCACTTCAACAGACATTGTGTTTTCCAGAGGTAAGTAACGCAGAGTGAGACAGCTGCACCTATGCCATTATCATTGAGTTAGTCTGAAACTTATTTATGAACATTTTGATGTTTCTCTTTACACACTGAAGGTGGGCATATACACGCAAATTATTTCGAATAGACATTGGTTTTTGTGAGGACTATTGCAAACGGTGATAAAATTGTCAGTTAAGAAAAACAACACTAGTTTTTTCCTGTATTTTATGGTTATAATACTGGGAAATATGTTCTTAAACGATGCAGCAAATCCAGAGATGTTTAGAGTCATAATTTGAAATTTTCTGTATTTCAAATTTTGACCCAGGACTTTAGTGGTTACCTTTAATTTATAACTTTTAAAGAAGCTACATAATTTAATAAAGATATTTGGTCTTCATTTAATTTCAAGAAATTAAGAATCCTAAGGAAGGGAAGCAAGTAGCTGATTACCTTCTCTGCTTCAAAAGAAAAAAATCTTCAGTTATGTGGCTTCTATTTAGCCCCTAGGTTTTGAATACCTTTACTCTTTCAGGACTTTGAAAGCTTGTTTGTACCCTGGATGATTGAGTTTTGTCCAGGTTTCTGTTAACTTGTGCTCTGTCTTCTTCCTCCTCTTCTGGTCTCTGCCAATTCATTTTATTTAATATACATTCAGAATTTTGCATTTTCATCAAATGATCTTTTAGCATCCTTTCCTGTATAAGTTCATTTTCGAGAGCATTCATGGACTATGTCACCATGTGGTCTCAGCCTTCAAGAGCTAGGACCTACCCAAAACATTAAATTTTAAAACACCTTTGACCAACCTCCATACCACTCTTTGCATGCGGGAGCTGCTCATTCACAAAACTCATGTTGTTGTCGTTCAAACTTCTCCTTAAAGCCTTCCTTTATTCTGATGCTAATGGGAAAAAAATTACTATTAAGCAACTGGAGTGCTACCAACAGCTTGATCTAATGCATTGACTAATATTGCTTCATTATAGCCTGACATCCCTCTTCCTGCATGTATTAATCATCTAATCTTTGAGGCAAAGTGTTCTCTCTGCAGAAAAACTAAGAGCTTTAAATAAGGTGGTTATGCAACACACATGGTGTGATGTCTTAATTGTACTGCCGCTGCTACACGAGCCTAAAGCCTACGATGAAACGAGTAATTTGGTACTTTCACATCTAGCTTGCTTTGTACACTATCTTATCACAAATTCCACTTTGCAGGTCTGGTCTATATAGTAAATATTTACATCTAAGAAGCAAACATACCTGTTTTTTCTTTCAGTGCCAGCTAATGAGTGGTTCTTCAGACTGCACGCTGTTGCTGATCTATCAATTTCCTATTATTCACTTTTATTTCTTTGTTTCTCCCTGCTGAAAATTGTACCGATTAGTATGTTCATCTCATTGATAGAAACCACTGGAGATTCCCTACAGTCATCAAGGAAGTTGGACTGTCTGATTTCCATGAAGTGAAGCACAGCAATTTCCTCATCATGGCACCTGAGAAATTTTTTGTGCCTTTTGATTTCATACATGAATGTTTGTTTTAATGTAGAGGGCAAGTGATCAGGGGAAGCAAATTGGTGGGAAAGGCTTTAAAAATACATTTAACCTAAGTGTGGAAATGGATTCATGGAGAAAATGGAGACCAGAACATGGCAGGAATATCCAACTGCTCCCTGATGGGTGTTTTTGAAGCTCAGACATCTCTGGTGATAGAAAGCCCTGGAGGTAGCACAAACTGAGCACTGTGAGTTTTTAGTAAACTGGGTGAGTCGACAGCTTCTTTGCCTTGGGTACTTCCCACACTTTTGGTCTTTTCCTCCCACATGCTCTGGTGGGAAAATCTGATGGCAGACGAATACGTGTGTCTCTTTGGGTCACTGCTGAACACCATCACCCAGATCGCTGTCATATTCTCTGTTTAACTCCTTGGTTCTAATTGGGAGTGGCTTTAAACTGAAAGGCAATAGGTTTCAATCAGATATAAGGAAGAAATTCTTCCCTGTGAGAGCAGTGAAGCACTAGATCCCCTCCAACCCAAACCAGTTATGATTCTGTCATCTTGCCTTGTTACTTGTAAGAACATACAGGTCTCACGTTAAAGGCATGACCTGGTGGAAGCCATTTGCTTTTAGATGCAACTACACAACCTACATCAACCCCAACTGGAGCGCCTCCACAGTCTACCATCCCACCGAGGAACCTCAGACACATTGTTATGTTGTGCTGTTCCACCCTGTGCACTGTCCCCTACGCCACAGGGCCCACCAGCCCCCATTCCCCTCAGCACGACAAGATGGCGGCCTGTGGGTCTCCCGCAGGTGCTGGCCCCGCCCCGTGCGCATGCGCAAACGCGCACCGCAGGTGCCACCGCCCCCTGTGCTATATCTGAGTACGCCGCGAGCCGCACGTATAAGAGGTCCTATCACAGCCTCTGGCCTCGCTTCGGATCCCTCCGCCGCCTCTAAAGGCTGTTCCCATAGCTGGAGGCTCTGCGCTGCCGAGGCGGGAACACGGACCTGGAGAGGCACCGCGGCCCAAAGCGCGTTCGTGCCTCCCTTGGGGCTCGGCTGCGGGCGCTCCGCGGGCTGGCCCCGAGGGACTCCTTTGCTCGACGCTCAAGCGGAAGGATATATCGTTTTCATTTTTTTCATTCTCCATCTGCTGAGCAACGGTTTCGGGGGCGTGGCCTGACGCGCGGGCCCCGCCCCTCCGGGCCAATCGCGGCAGGCGATTCGCTGCCGGCCCCGCCCTCCTGGCGCGGCGCAGCCAATAGGGGCGCGGGACGGGGGCGCGCGCACGGTGAGGGGGCGTGTGCGCGGCGCGGCGCCGACAGTGTCGCTTGGCCGCGGCGGCGGTCGGGGCGGGGGGGTGGAGGGGAGCGGGACCCGTGCCCGGTGTGACTGCGGGGTGCGCCGGCAGCGGGGCCGGGGGGGAGCAGGTGAGGGCAGGGGCAGGCCTGGAGGGTTGCCCGGGTGGGCAGGCCGGGGTGTTGGTGAGGCGG